>CADEHL010001022.1:3527500-3750106 GCA_902827135.1 Harpagifer antarcticus
AGGGATTCTGTAATGCTGTATTACTGATAATCTGTGATTGATCAGTGTGTGTGTCTGCGGTGTGTGAGAGGCTGCAGCAGTGTGTGTGTGTGTGTGTGTGTGTGTGTGTGTGTGTGTGTGTGTGTGTGTGTGTGTGTGTGTGTGTGTGTGTGTGTGTGTGTGTGTGTGTGTGTGTGGAGGGCCAGGTGTTTCCAGAGCGGAGCCATCTGGACGCAACGTTAGCAGCTTATGAGGCAGGTGTTACACAACAGGAAGTTATGCTCACTGTAACTGCCGCTGCCTGTTCCTGGTGATGCACTATTACATTATATTAACAGTTCAAATAGGGGCAATACGTTGTGATTGAGATTAGTTACTGATCCCTATGTGGTTTGAGGAGCTGAAATATGACAGAAAAGTGATGGCTACACTGAAAAAGTCATGAAATAATCATTGTCTTATATATAATGCAATATCATAACATATAACATTTTTTAATGATTGCAATATCTATTCAAATATTCTTTCAGTCTATTTACCAATTGTTATGACTCTTTAAATACAGTGAAAATGTCCAAATTGCTTACATGCTTGTTTGTGGCTTTTGTGTCAATAGAGAATTTGTTTCTCAGAGAAGACTTTACAACATGTAGTGACAATATACAAGCATACACACGCTATATTTGTAATGTCAATACTGTCACTAAATTGGGATACATCTCTATTCATGTCTCCTTGTAGAGGAATCCTGCTGCCATCAACTGGTAAAAAGTGCAAAGACACCACTCAGCCTTGTAGTATTACACAAAGAAGTTTCCTGCACTGATTTGAAGTCATCCGTTTGCTATAGATTTAGCCTGTGTGCCATCTAAAATAATAATGGGGTCGATTTCACTCCACTTCACTCACTCATCTGAGAAAACACCCCAAACTCACACTCTAGAACACACTAAAGGATCGGTTCTTGGTAAATTGTCAAAAGATTGGATGATTGGACTTGAGTTTAAAAAATGTATGTCAAATTGCGATATTGGAATTATACGGCTCTATTTCACTTTTTATTAAAACCGAGTTACACACATTTTCATGAATGCTGAATATGACTTGAGGCTTTTTCAAAGACTCTTTTGGGGTTTAATATTCACAAAGATAGAGATTATGTAACTATTTTTCCATCTGGCTCGCCAAATCTTTAATGATCAGTTCATCAGAGCTGCTGTCGGCCCACTGGAGAAAAAGTTATTCTTCCAGCCTCAGAAGATTGAATTTCTTATGACTCCTATTAAGACTTAAATCAGCCCTTAACTTTGCTTATCCTAATAGAAAGTTAAAATGAAGTATGATGTGTATATTTAAGATAAGATTTAGTGTTGATCCACTCAGATACAGATACAAACAGATGCATCTGTTTAATATAATGAACACCGCAAAATAAAAAAGTACGTCAATGATATTCAAAAGTCGTAGACATATCAAATGCAATACCTGCCTTATTCTGTATTTTACATGTCTTCAGCTTGTAGAAAGCTTTGCAAATATAATTTAAAAAAAGAGTCAAGCATTGCATCTCTGCAGGACTCATTGAGGTAAATTCATTGCAATTATTCAATTTAAAAGGCAGCATTGTACGTATCCATAATATAAATATTGTAGTGTTGTATTAAGTAGTATTGATAGAAGTTGTGATTTATATGCACACAAATGTTGCATACATAGATTGTATAGAAATATATATTGTAATATGTTATCTGATGTCCAGGGAATAAGGTGTAGTCATGCTGTTTGTAAAGTGCAAGATGTTTCATTACATTACATTGCATTTAGCTGACACTTTTATCCAAAGCAACTTACAATAAGTACATTCGACCAGGAAGACACAACCTTGAAGAAAACAGAATCATATAAGTACATCAGGTATAATAGAGCCAAACATTTCAAGTGCTACTCAACTGGCTATAGATAAGTGAAGGGAGCGGAGGAGCGGAGTGATGTGGGAACATTTTGGAAGGTTGAAGACCAGACGAGCCGCTGCATTCTGGATGAGCTGCAGAGGTCGGATGGCACATGCAGGTAGACCAGCCAGGAGGGAGTTGCAGTAGTCTAGGCGTGAGGTGACGAGAGCCTGGACCAGAACCTGCGTGGCTTTCTGGGTCAGCTGGGGACGAATCTTCCTGATGTTGTACAGCGTATATCTGCAGCAACGGGTTGTAATGTACAACAATTCAAAAGTAGCCGATTTAGTGATTCAGAGGTACTGTTTAAAGGGGCCCTACGCTTTGGGGGGTTTTCCCTTTCCTGTATTGTGTTGTATAGGTTTTCGTGCATGTAAATGGTCTGCAATTTTCTCTCCCACACACTCCCCCCACTGTCTGAAACACCTCGATTGGACTCCTTTGTTTATTTCCGTAACATAGTGACATCACTATGCGCTTCTAATGGCTAGAGCTCCAACACATTAGGTGCATCTCACTTCGGTTAAATGGATTCCTTGCGTCCCTCACTTGCGTCGTTTCCCCGCGGGAGGTGTCCCTCCCACCAGGGAAGCATGGCGAGACGCAAGGAAACCACGAGAAGCAAATTAGTTTTAAGAGCAATGGGACGTTGTTTCCTCCGGAGTCACGTGAAGTGACATCCGTTTGTGATGACGCCGCACAGCTGATCGTCTGAAAGCAGCCAGATCAGTGCATGCGCTGAATCGTCCAATCAGTGAGCGATACACAGTAAGGGGGCGGGGCGAGTGTCTGAGGATTTCACCAGAGGATGGTCTGGTAGTTCCTCGATTATCGCGCTCCTCCGTTATCACTCCTCGATCGTCGTTCCTCGGTCCTCCGGCAAAAATAAGGCCACTGGGACGGTACTCAAGATGGCGCAGACAAATCAACTTCCGGTGATACAAAGCCAGAGGGGCGAGGAAATGAAAAATAACCGAAGTGAGACGCACCCATTGTATGTGATGGACTAAGGGGTGGGACATCTCTAAGAGGTGGACCAATCACAACAGAGCCGGCCAGCTAACCAATCAGAGCAGACTGGGCTCTGGTTTCAGACAGAGGGTGAAAAGAGGTGCTTTCAGCACAGGCAGTACGAGAAGCATACAGAGCTTTTTGAACATTAAAGCATCTTAACATGTCACATTAGAGGGACAAAATACAAATATGAACCTTAAAATGAGCATTCCCAGTTCTAATGCAAGATGTCTAACTGACTGGGATCAATGACTGAGTTGTGGCATTGGAGAGATTTCTAAAAGGATGCATCTTGCCAGTTCTCGAGTGAAATAGCAGGATCTTATAAAAGTGGAACTATTTAAACTTATACCAAGAGTTTCCAAAGCAGCTACCAATCTACTGCGAACATCAGGGAAGTCAAATACTTTCTTCAATCTATCTTTAGTAGACTGAGGACAGCTACTTTCAAACAGATTTAGAACTGCAATAACATTCAGTGAAGTCAAAAAAATGTGTTCATGGTTACAGGAAATCGTATAGAACATTCCCAAACTCCCACATTGCATCCCCCAAACGATGAACACACACTGTCCAGCTAATGATAATGAGAAAAAAATAATATTTGCAGAGGTCAGTGAGCAAATGTACCTCCTTTAACATACAGTGAATACACCAGCAGGAGCCCACGATACCTGCAGCTGGGCTTCTAATAAGCAGCCAGCTCAGCAGCTAAACTACTGTGCTGCAGGCAGCCCACTTAATGGGAAACTCTTAGGTAAATATGTCTTCACACACACACACACTGTCTCATGCCCCTTCCCTTCACCACTCGTCCCATAAAAGCATTGAAATCATAAAGGTGTCCAGGTTTCCATTATGTTTTTAGGAATCCCTTAATTATTTTAATTTGGAAACGTGTTTTTTGGGAATATCTTCCTCGTGGTCCCACAATAACAGTACTGTACAGATATGAAAAGATAATGATAAAGTCCTGCCCTAATGAATAGTCCTGCATTAGTATATTTGATATTCTTGTCTTTTACATTCCTGTACAAAATTATATTGTGTTACATCGTACGTACACTATGTTATATTGGTGTAACATGATATATATATATATATTGTGTTATATATATATATATTATCATATTTTACAACTATATTACTACACCATGTCCCATACTTTATCATAATGTAAGCAATCTTATTAAACGGAAATTAATTAATAACAATTGTATGCAGTAAAAATCTGTTTAGTTTGTTCCTTTAATAATAAGATAAGATGTACTTTATTAATAAATATTGTAATTTGTACTTAAAACAACCACATTGGTAATACACTGCCTATAGTGTACTGTACACCAAACATGAATGTAACCACAGTGAAGTTAGCATTATAAAATATTGCTGATTTTGTATTTAAAAGAATATTCATATAAAATACAAGGTGAATACAAATCCAATAAAAGGAGGGTGCCCTAGTTGAATTGTGTTTTAAAAATGCTGTCATGATTTGAAGTCATTTTTCAACAACTTATGTGTATTAAAGGTCCCATGTTATGCTTTTCCGGTTATTACCCGTCCCCTTGTGTGTTATGTAGCTCTTTCTGCATGTAAACGGTCTGCAAAGTCACAAACCCTCAAAGTACACCCTATAGCGAGTAAAACTCTAACACAGAAAAGACCTGTCTATGCTGCCCCAGAACGCCTCGTTGGAGATTTTTCTTTTTCCATTTATTTTCTGAGGGGGGCAAAATAAATGCAGGACAAAAAAGACAAAGACAGTATGAAGTAATTGCTTCATACTGGTTGGTTGGTATTTGTTTCAGTTCACATATTTATTTCAGATACTTACAGTTACTAGAATTACCTATTCCGTCAGCCAGGAAATCAAACTTTTTTTTTTCTTTTTCCCTTTTCTGTCCACAGGGAGTCCAAAGTCAGTGTTATGCCCCTTTCACACCAACATGGTTACAGGGCCGGTTCGGAGCTAGAGCCTGAAAAGCACAATTTTTTCCTGTTCACACCGCAGCGGAGCCACCTCTAAGCTCCGAAAACCGGTGCATTTCAAGCACCAAAAAATGATCGGTCTAGAAGCAAGAACCGCATATGTCTTGCTTACGTCAGAGGCGGGGGCAGGGGCGGGATCAACCTGAGCAATAGCAGTTTATGGCGAGAACGGCAAATGAAAGTTGTAACAAGCAGTAGCGCTGAAGGGACTAGAACGCAACCACACACTTATAAAAACAAAACACACTTTATAAAGTCAGTCAACACAAACCAGGCTTAGTGTGATTATGTTTATTTGTACCTTACTTTGACCATCCGTTCGCCGTTTTTGACCATTGTGGAGAGCAGGCAGACGTTTTGTTTTGTAATACAGCAGCTATCGGATGGAATCAATACATGAGCTGCACAGGTTGTAATGTCCGACTATCACAAGTAGAATCATAATAAAAAATATGCCTGTAAAATGTGCCAGTAGAAAACGGCTTATGCCACAATAAGATAGCAACAAGTAGTCAAGATAGTCAGTTTAGCTTTGGTTGCTATGCTAACATCACCCATTTTATACCAGAGAAACTTTCATAACAGCGTTGTGATGCCAAACAGCGGGTAGCACTGCAGCGGTCGGGAAATGCCGCTGAAACACATTAATAAACAATGAACCACGGCACTCTGGAGAAAATTATAAGGGCTGAGAAGTAGTTATTTAATTTAATCTGGCTTCGTATGATTAAAAGCAACACGATCATCGACCCGACGCCGTGTTGGTGTGAAAGGGGCACTGGCCCCCCCTCCCCCCCCTAGAACCGCCCCTGACTTCGCCGGCACACACACTCAGCATGATCTTTTCTCAGCCGCGGCTCCGTGGATCTCCACTCACAGTTCGCCACACCCTCACGTGTGTGCTCAGGCTGAGTTCCGCGGTGTCCCGCTGTCTCGCAGACGCCACGCAGCAACCAGGAAACAACACCAGTAATCAGGGCCGTCCCTGGCCAACTTCGGGCCTCAAGCAACATTGTGAGACGAGCAACATTACAACATCTCCAGAGCAGTTTTTAATATAATTAATGCAAATAAACTACTACTTCTACTAATAATAATAATCATAATAAATTTAATAATATAAATACTATATTATTTTATTATAATATAGTTGTAATATAGTCAAGACAAAACATGCTTATTACATGCTCAAAAACTGATATTTCTTAAATCTGTATTCAAATGTAGTTCCCTCTGTCAGCAATGTATCAACAACTACACACACATTTCTATCAATAGTTCTCTGTGTTGTGGTTGACATGATGATGACTGTTGAACTAGACAGACAGTTTATCACTCTTCCTCCTGTACATTAGCAGATAAAAGGCATACAATACTTGAATGAATGGTAAATAAAGAATGCTGGAAATAACTGCATCTCCATTAGCCTAATGCAGGAGCTCCAACAAGGCGTGTAGGACAGAGAATGAATACACATACTATACAGAGAGAAAACCAATGGGATTTTGGAACATTGAACAATGTAAATCTATTCTAGTAGACCTCAACAATGGAATTATGATCAGTAAAAATGGCCATGACATGGGACCTTTAAGGGTCATGATGATCACTTGAAATAACCCTAGCAAGCTATTATATAAAAGATATTTCTTTGCATCATGTCGGTTGTAACATTGGTTTTCTTTTGTCATTCAAAGCTATGTCTTTAAAATATCCAAACTAAAACGTCTTTCCTGGCATGACAAGTAATTTGGAAGTTTCCAGAAGTTTCTTGTGATTTCTAGTGACTGTTGATAAAACCACACCTGAGCGTGACTTGTGCTTGTTGACGTCAGGGTACGTCATTCTCCTGGGAGGAGCGTGCGTGACACATCAAAATTAATGAAAACAGACAGCTCAGCGGCTCACAAACAGGCAGCTGTGCGCAGGGATCCGTGCGATCAGACGGCTGTCAAAAAGCCACGAAAACATCGGAATTATTACAAAATATCATCGTTGCCTCCAACTATAACCCTACAGACCGACACGAGAACGGGATTTGGTGAGTGAGAATTAAACAAAAGCTACGATGAGCTGTCGGATTCAGGAAACGTTAGCTAGCTTGGTCAGCTAAAAATACAATTTGATTAACGTTAAAAAAAGCAACATTACAATTGAGTTTACTGTGTTCCTTCTTTGGGTTTAGTCTGGTGAGGGATACAGTGAAGCAGATAATTCGCTTGACACTGTTATATGATGCTTTTTAGACAAGATACATTGTTTGCTTATTGCTTAACAACAACCAAGCTAGCTTCTAACATTTGTGTGGTTAAACAACAATTATTACTGATGGCGATTTGAAAACCTATTTTTGTCTTAGATTTTCACAGAATAGTTATGTATGTTTGTCGTTACGCTGTTGCCAATAATGGCATAGTAGAGCCTTTTCTATCTGTAACGTGAGCTAGTTATGTAACCAACATAATCTTATAAATTAGCCTGGCCTAGCTAGCAAGTTAGCAACCTTTACCATTACTCGTTACATTGAGTATTCTACCGTTTTCTGGACCAAACAACCTCTGACAGCAAAACCATAATCACTTCAGAGTCGAATTAATATTTTTTTGGCCAAAATGTTTAGAATAAGTAATTATTTCTTGACACGATACTAGCAATAAGCAATTTACGAATGACACAGCTTATTCCAAAGCTAACGTCCTGAAGCCTACACTGAGACCCTTTTCAGAGAACAGACTGTTGACGTAACTTAATCTGTCAGTTTAGTTCGAAACACTTAATATTTTCCTTTCTTCCTTCTTCAGGTTGTGGAGATTTTACTACTGTCGGCTGTCAAGATATTTGTATGTGATGGAGCTGCCACATTTAGGAGAACACTGCTCTGAGCAGACCTGCAAACGTTTAGGTGAGTGTTGTTTAGGAAGGCTGACAATGTCCAGCTGGTTTATACTGCTTAATTTGAACCTGAACGTCTTTAACCTTGCTTCACATTACAGATTTTCTTCCTATGAAATGTGACGCCTGTCAAGAGATTTTCTGCAAGGACCACATCACCTATGCAACTCACAAATGCATGTCTGCTTACCAAAAGGTAATTAGAATATACTAAGTATGTTTGATTGAGGGAAAGTTTGCAGTACAATTCAACTTCGTTACTATGTTTACATTGTAATTTCTCATTTAAAGGCTACACAATAATGGAAGTCATTTTATTAGGTTGTTTATATGAAGTTAAAAACACATTTAAACTTTAATTACATTTGGGTGCATAACACACCGCCATTTGCAAAAAATGTATACATCTTCCATATTCTGATTTTGAAATCCTTAATACCGAGACATGTCAAGGTTAACAACAGTAGTCATGAAAATATTTTCAACTTTTGAGGATTTGCAACTTTGTGTTTCTTTAAAGAGTTTTTTTTCTTTTCTTGTAGGACATCCAGGTCCCAGTATGTCCTTTGTGCAACATCCCCATCCCCGTAAAGAGAGGAGAGATGCCCGACATTAAAGTCGGCGAACACATTGATCGGGATTGCAAATCGGACCCTGCGCAGAGAAAGAGAAAGGTTAATATAAGAACTGAGGTGATTCACCTTACAATGAGTACGAATCCCAAAAATAAAAGGCTGTTTTTCTTTTTGCAGATTTTCACCAATAAATGTTCTAGAGGGGGGTGTAAGCAGAAGGAAATGATCCGAGTGACCTGTGACCAGTGTCATTTAAACTACTGTCTTAAGCACCGACACTCTCTAGATCACGAATGCAAGACTGGTGGGGCACCTCCGTCTAAATCAGGGTGGGTACAGTCTCACTACTTCAGATAATGAAGTCTCATCCACTGAATATGCAGTAATAATTGCTGACTTTGTTCTTTTTTGTGTCATAGAAATGCTGCTCTAATGAGGGCCCAAGCTGCTTCCTCCAGCTCCACCTCTGGTTCTAGGTCTAGTTCCTCCAGTTCAGGACCCTCTAGACCCTTTTCTAACGGTGTCAGTGCAAACAACAGAGGTCAAAGCTCTGGGTAAGTTTATAAAAAGTCTTTATTGAAAATGGTTCACATAATCAATTTTCAAGCATCTAAAAACTTAATTTCACCACTTTCTTTTGTAGTGCTACCCCTCGGATTCCTACTTCGGTCTCTGCACAGAGTGTAATGCCACCATCGGCATCATTTCAGGCCGGATTGGTAAGGGCGCTATGCACGACTTCCCCTGATTAAATACCTCTGAAATCCTCATTTCAAGTAAACGTGACGTCCTGCTCTGGTGCTGTGTTTGCAGACGGAGGATCAGGCTTTACAAAGGGCTCTGGAGATGTCTTTGGCTGAAACGAGGCCGGCAGTTCAGCCGCCTCTAACGTGAGTAAACTTCATCAAAACCCAGACAGATTCTAATAACGGCTCAACATGACTCCAAACACACTCTTGGCAGCGTGATCCTGTTGGGTGGATTGTGTTTTTCTCAGACCTTTAGCTTGAAATAGTAGTTTCTGACACTAACTTCAAGAAGTGTGCATTAAAAAGACATGTACTGTATGTCAATTACTTAATACCATTCCATCTATTATATATTATTACATTTCTAAGGTTCCTTTGGACACAAATTCCCTCAACCTCTGTTTGTGTTTCAATCAGAACATTTGGAACAGCTTATAAGGGTTAAGATTCTTTGCTGCTGTTTTCAAGTTTAAGAATGAATCTCAAGTCATTACCTAATTACATAAACACACATCCTCAGTCAAATGTGCTGTACAAATAATTATAGGGAAGCAGTAGGGCAACATATATGGATGTTATATCAATATCATGCTTTGAAACTAAATACCCCAAAGTGTTGTCATTTCCTATATTTAAAGATCTCATAATATCTAGTGAATGCACCAATTGTCACACTAAAAGTCCTGATGCATAGACAATATTTCTGACTTAGTGGTGTGTGGGTTTCCCCCCCCCCCCCCCCCCCCCCCCCCCCACTGAACTGTGATTTTAAGATGTCCTTGTCTACGTTCAGCCCTCAGGAGCAGGAGGACCAGGCTCTGGCTCAGGCTCTCGCTGCTAGTGAGGAAGAGTACAGACGCCAGCAGCAGAGACAACAGGTACCCGGAAAGCTTAGGCGCCGATAGCATGTTACAGGATCACATGTACGTACACTGTTGTCATAGTAATCCATCCCCTTTGAACTTTCTTTATTGGCAGTAGAACGACTCATTTCCTTTTCACATGCTTTTAATCATGACATGTATGTCTTGAATAAATAAGTCTGTTTCTAACTATATTTTCTCTTTGCTTAGGTGAGAGAGTCCAAACCCTCCAACTGCAGCCTTTTTTAATCTGAGCACCACTTAGACTTCAAGCTGAGCTTATTATCTACTGGAACCTGCACATCTGGGATACCGACATCCAGGATCAATGATTGTTAATGAAGAAATCCTCTTGGAAGTTGCTGAGATATTACCGCCTTCTACAATATAAGCACATACTTTCCGAGCAGGATCTGTCATTTTTACTAATGCTTTGTACATATTTTATATGCCAACCATGATGAACCCATTATATTACCATATATGAATATCCAATAAATTATTTCAATCATGCACGCTGAGTTGTGAATCTATTTATTCAGATTTTAAGTCACATATTGTAGTTTCACTTTTATTTTGAGTTTCTACTAATTAACCTGTTTACATTCCCTATTGTATTTTAAAAAAAACAAACGTATTTTACCTGTCAATATACCTGCTTTTACCCTGTGTCTTAGAGGCTCCGTTTCAGCATCTTCAACAGAATTGTGTTTCAAGCTTTATATACAGTCTGAGCAACAGTTTGGCTCCATGTTTACTTCCTGTCAGCTGATGTTCTGTAACTGGGGCACTTTTAGAATGTTGACATTTAAAACCTGTGAAATGTCCTCATGGCCTGTTTAAAGGTTGTATTTCTCAAAGGATTGAGCATTATGATACTATCACATTCTTTAAAGAGCACTTACAGTAGACCTGCTTTAAATATTTATTTTAACAGATTTGGAAATTAGAAATTAGAATTGTACAGAAGGCTTCTCAGAAGGTTCAGGCGGTTTGTGATAACCTTGAGCATCTGTGTGGGTGAGGACCATGGAGCCCAGTGGGAGAATACTGAGCTGTTCCCACACTCTATTCACATAACCTCAATATGAAGGTATCAGTACATTGTAATTAAAAGATCATACAAATGATCACTAGTTTTTAATAGATGTCCTTTTACTTTTTTTTAAAAATATAATTAACTAGCCTTAAATAGTTATTTTCAAGTACTTTGTAACAATTGTTTGCAAAACTTAAATCATAACATCTGTATATTTCCCAAGGGAACCTACTTTCAGATCTTTAGTCAGCCTGATAAAATAGTTTTAATGTATTTTTTACATTCTAAAAAGGTGAATTAGATTGAAACGTTCTATAAAATATGTAGATTTAAGACTTCAGTAATCATTTAATGAATTTATCAAGCTACACTGCTTGCAACATTTAATTTTTCAATGTATGGAATTTCAAAATCAGTTTATTTTTGATATTCTTTATGAATTAGTAAACTCACCTTTCTTTTTGCACTATGTATAGATACATTTAAACAAAGTCACTGCAGTGAGAGCAATTCTGAGTTTGTGCAGCAGAGGGCAGCAACACTTCACAAAAGACCTTCAACCTGCTGCAGTGAGCCTGCATCACAACAGCAGCCAGCTGTGATTATAAAAACACACTGTCAGAATGAGTCTTATATTACGTTTTCATCGCTGATACTGTAAATGTGAACACAATTAGCCTCTCCTGAGTAGCTCACTGTTTCTAAGTGTCCTGCAGCCACTTAAGAGAAGAGCACTAATTACTTCAAGACAAATAAAGAGACGGGATGTTTGCACAGCACATCTTTGTGATGAAATGCTTTATTTTGTATGAATTCAGGTTTCACAAGAATAACAAAATGGAGCAAACAAGCCACCATCCGTACTACAAATACTGTTTGAAATACAGACTTCTCAAGACTGCGTGGAATCACATGTGAAAAAGTTAAATAGAAAACTACAAAAAAAAAAATCTCTGTGTGTATAAAACCTCTGATATTGAAGACCAATCCTTTTCATCTGTCTCTTCTCCTTCACTAAGGCTTTTAGTCAAGGAGGTGACAATGCTGTTCAAGGCTTTAACTTGACGCACCTGATCCCTCGACACATCAGCGAGCCAAAGGAATATCACGTTAATCTTCATGCTGAATCTCTATCTCCTTTGTGTTGTTTGAATTGTTTTCAGAGCATTTCAAAGGTTATTTCTGACTGCTTGCTGCTTTTTCAAATAGAGTGTTTGAATAGGTGACTGGAGTGTGTGGGGGGGAAACAACTGCTGCGGACCATGAAATGTGGCCATGATTTCAGTGAAGGTCTTCTCATTCACCACGTGGCCTTGTGCTGGCTGTGTTTTGTAAGTAGAGCAGAAGAACCACATCACCTTAGCAACAAAATCAAGTGGATGTATCAGGTCGCATGGGGGTTTAACTGTATTATAAGTCAGAAGGATTTATTAACATGTAAAACAGCCAATGAAATCCTGAACACTATTCTTTTTTAATAAGACATATTTTCTTACTTTATTGTACAAACATGATCATTTTATAACACGATGTATAATATAATCTTATAGCACAGAATATAATTAGTTTTTAAAAGCCGATGTTATGTAGAGTTTTGAGGCACATTAACATATGCATAGGTTACATTTCGGAATAGTTCCACTTGTGTTTTGTCCAAACTGCCCAGTGATTGTTAACGCCCACAAACATGCCACAGGTGTTGGTGCCAGAGGCGGAGATGTATGAGCTGGAGGAAAATAAAGATCTCTAACATGCTACAACTTACCAATACGAATGTTCACATCACAGCAGTAAAAATGGAGTGGACAACAACCTGCCCTTGTTGTATGTGTTGGTGGGAAAGTTGTGTGGTGCAGGATGAGACCTGCTGAACAAGATTTGCTCTTAGATCAAAACGCAACTCTAGAGCGGCAACTCACAATTGTTTCATTATAGACACGTCTGGCGATTTTCCAGATAAGATCTGTCCAATCATAAAATAGACAAAAATATGTCAATGCCAGGGGATTTGAACCTTTTGCATGCACAAATAACTATATAACACTTCAGGAAAAGAAAAACCCCAAAAAGCATAAAATGGCCACTTTAAAAGTCCGAAGGTGATGTCTTTAAAATGTCAGTCCAAAAACAAAAGATATTTAGTTTAATTCATAAAACAGCACAAATAAGAAAACTCTCGATATTTACAGTAAGAGGCTTAAAACTCAATATAGTGTCATTGGATTTTCAAAATAATAAAAATGCATTTTATTTATAGAGAGCTTTTCTAAAAACTCAAAGACATTTTACAAAGTAAAACTTCATAAAAATACAATTAAAAACAACACACTTAAAATATATAAAACACAACATTAACATTAACATACAGATTAAAAGCAGTTATGAAGAGGTGAGTTTTTATTTGTGATTTGAACATGGTGAGATCAGGGCAGTCACGGATGTGTTTGGGGAGTGAGTTCCAGAGTGAGGGGGCAGCAACGGAGAAGACTCTGCCCAACTAAAGTTGAGCGCATACATAGTGAGACCTACAGTACAGAGACCTACAGTAATTTGACCCTATGGAAAAGCTGTGTTATTTATGGCGAAGAGTGAGTGTCATTTAAAACAATGTATGCCCAGTGCCCAGGGTTGCCCATATGGTTAATCCGGCCTTGGGCATAAGGCGCATTCACACCGCAGTACTTTTCCCACAAAGGTTCATGCGAACTCTTTAGTTCTCATGAACTAAGTACAGATCGCGTTCACACCGGAAAAAGTCCCTGGGGGAGGATTAGGCAAATGAAGCCGCTGACGTCACTTCTTCTTCTTCTGCTTTGGGTTTACTGGCAGGCTACAAACCACTTCACGGCGTATACTGCCGCCCACAGTCCCCGGCCGGAAGTCCCCGGAGTTGGGGACTGGCTTCAGTAGAAGCTGCTGGGACTCCCAGCAACTTCTACTGAAGCCTTCCGAGTAAATCACCAGAACGCCGACACCTCCTCATCTCCACCGCTCCCATGTTTTATTTTGTGTTGCCATAAGTTAGTCTCTCTGCGTTTCTGCGCTGGGCTAATGCTAATGCTAATAATGCTAATGCGAGGATAATAAAATGGCGGCTTCACAAAACTTTTTGGAAGTTTTACGGGGCGTGGTTTGCAATCCGCCCAGCCAATCAGAAATATAGCTCTTTTCTCACAAATGAGCCGCTCGAAAGTCCCTGCTCTCTAGCAGGGACTTTCGAGGGGGTAAAAAGGTTCACATTAACACATTTTAGTACCGGCTCTTTTTGGTGTGAACGCGATAAAAGAGTTCTCATGAACTAAGTTCGCATGAACCTTTGTGGGAAAAGTACCGCAGTGTGAATGCGCCTATAGATGAGTGTTTCGGCAGCAGAGAAGGAGAGTGATAGGCGGAGACGCCATATATCTTTGAGGTGGAAGAAGGCAGTTTTGGTGATGTGCTTGATATGGTTTTCAAAATAAGAGGTTGCTCTCGAAATAGTTTGAATTGTTTTTTCTGTCAATCGAAATATATATGCAGCTCTATAAACAAACCACTGACACTCATTTGTAATCAGTAGGTTCTGAGGGATTTTTGCAAAATTGATTGCTATGGTAACAGCAGTGTTCTCATGTGAGGATTCACTTTAGCAGACCAGATGGTGAGTAAATAGGGAGAAGCTCATCAGCTCAAACGTGCATCTTCATCTTAACTTGACACAGGCTCAGCAGCAGCACCTACACACAGGCCATAAAACCACACAGCTGACACCATCATTTGGAATGGTTTGTTATTCATTTCACAATAGCTGATAAAAGAATTGTGAATGCAGCTCTACCATAATCACTGTGAACATTTTAAACATTCAGGCCAATAGCTGTCATTGATGTTGTTTGATATTATTGTGAATGAAAACCTGATGAGAGGCGCACAGCGGAAAATAAAATGACAGGCATTTCAACGCAGGTACCTAGCAGCTGACAGCAAGGGCTCTTAAAGCTCAGTGGCTTTGATTTTAAACAAAGTATTAAGTACACTTGACATTCATTGGGGTGTGAAAGTGTGACAGAGTGGACAGGAAAAGCTCTGGCTGAGTGCAATTCTTTTTTTTCATGGCCATAAAATGTCCAGTGATTGAATAGATGAGTGGTGTGCAAGCGTAAAGCAGATGAGAGTATTGGACACAGTAAAATCTAATTGTATAAGCTCTTGTGCAGAACAGTACAGTGTGCCACAGTAAATGGGCCTCGAGATTGGACTGATTGATTTAAAGGTCCCATGTCTTTGCCATTTCTACTGATCATAATTCCATTGTTGAGGTCGACTAGAATAGATTTATATTGTTCAATGTTCCAAAATCCCATTGGTTTTCTCACACAGCATCTCTGTATAGTATGCGTATTCACTCTCTGTCCTAATAATAAAAAAGCTTATGATGGAACCTTTAATACCTTTTTTTACAAAGTGAGTAGAGGTGAACATCTGAGTAAAGGGAGCTGAGGTCGACACCCTGCTCTACTGCTAGTTTAAATACAATGAAGATAGATTTACTGATATATGTTGCACGGAATATTCATAAGTTATGTGCTTTTCCAAACTGATGTTAGTAGAAATAAATATGCAAGGGTTTTATAAAGCATAAAACAACCATTTGAATGAAACAAGCAACAACAACTTACAATACCAAGCGACAAAGGCTAAGCCACTCTCCTTTTGTACTGTTGCTACAGCTATCCATTCCACTCAGCAGTTTACAAGAACAGTAGACTTGTCTTATTTCTCAATTGTTTTGCCTCCTCATCACCACGCTCCTCCGGCTTGTGACCCAAAAATCAACCTCAGCACTTCGTCTTTGAGGACTTCTAGATTCCCATAATGCATCCTGAGGACAGAAGTATGAGGGTACTTGAACTGTTGAAACTCTGAACAAGGTAACTCTGGTGTATTTTTGGAGATATGCAAGATACTAATGGTGTTTAAAAGAGGCGTATCACACTGCTGGACAGATCTAAACCCATGGAAGGAACCTATCAAACTGATACTTGTGTGTTCATAATTTGTACTTATGTTAATGTTGAGTTTAACGATAACTTTAACGAAGACAACATTTCACCCTCTATTCTTCAATCAATCTAAGATAATTCATCTTTAGTGAAATTATCAATCTGGACAGAGAAATTATAAATGAAAACGCAGAGCCCATTATTTCAATGAAAAAAAAACATTGAGATGTTATGCATAAGGTGTATTATGTGTCTCAGGGTTATTATTTGTTAATTGAGGTTCAAATGTTAAAAATTCTGATTATCTGTCAAAGGTAATTTTATTTGTACTACTCACTGAGTGCTGCCTATTTCTTCCAACTCAACTTTTGATTACATTTTAGAATGTCATATCTTTTCCCAATTCGTATTTTATGAATCAAATCATTCTTCAGAATGTTGGCTCTGTGCTTCTGCTTGTAATTATTTCTGCTTTTCATTTCTGAGATTCACACTTCAACAAGCCTAAGGACACAAGGGAGCGTCTGCACCATAATCAATAGGAAGCTGGTTCAAGTAGGGGTGAGACGCCCCCCTGAGCTGATCACATGTATATCACTGGGAACACTATTCTGCAAGTCATGCCAGTTCCTAAGAAACAAATCAAAGGAATAATAGGGAAGCAAATGTTTTATTATTACAAGGAAACAGCTCTAAATAGACACTTCTACTGTTCAGCACTGCTGTGTAATCATCCCAAAGGACATGTTGAAGCAATGGTGTGGCACCCAGGGGTGAAGCGCATCTTCAATCCACAAAGAGTGTGGCCAAGCATTAAGACGTCCTCTGTAAAGCTACAGTATAATTACAGCCATGTTAGCTGCACTGCAGGCTTAGGCCCGGCTTTAGGCTAAATACCAGCCTCATGCAAATGTGCACACAAAGACAATGCTAGCATGCTGATGTTAAGTAAGTGTATCATTAAACCAAAAGCACCGTGTTGTTTTAGCATGCTAACAAGGGCTGACAATTAAGATTACTTTCATCAACAATTGATATGACTGTTTGGTAAGAAAATCATGAAAAAATTAAATTTCTCAAGGTTTGTAAGCCAAAAATATGAAAAAGATATTCAGTCAGAAACACAATAGAAAAGCAGGAGATAAGGTAGAGCTGAGGCCAATGGGAAGGTCATTAATAATGCAAGACTTTGGCCATGAACTAAAATTCAAATGTGTGACCTTCTGTAGATGAAAGTGATTATAAATCATCCCGAGAGGAAACGATTGGCAATCCATTCAATCGTTGATTAGACATTTGCTTTAAGCCACAGATGTAAACCTCATGTCGTACATCCGCTGGGAACCATGAATGCATGTACAAAATGTCATATTTGTATTGTTGTATATATGGTCCTATATCTCCCTAAAACACATGTTTTCTTCCCAAACTTTTAGAATCTATTTGATCCATTATGAGTTCAATAAAAAAGTTGTTCTTTATTCATTCATGATGAACCTGGCAACGATAATGATTCTGCTGAGAGTGAGCTATGCCCCACAGACTTAACTTATCATATTGACATAAACACATGACCTTTATAACAGCAAGATGACCAGATTATACATGCTGTGTAGGCGGAGAACTGAAAAACATTTTCTTTGGCAGACATTCATGCTGTGTAAACTAGGCAGATGTTTGCTAAACCGTAGGCACAAGGTGATCTCATACTGCAGATATCCATCCACACAATCCAATATATCTTCTGTGGGTAAGAAGTTAAATGAAAATGCTCAAAACATTTATGAAATCAGCCATAAAGCCTGTAGCCTATACCACAATACAAATAGGTATATTTCATTATGATATAGATAACTTTAAACTACAGATTGAGTGAACTGGTTAGCATGTGGTAAAAGAAAACCACACCACACAAATTTAAACTGTTAATAGGATCAATCCGGACCATTTTCAAAAGATGAGTTCTGACAATAAAGCAACAAAAACATCACAAACAAGTAGCCAGACATAGTAGATTTCAGAGTAGTAGATTTGTGTTAATTCTAATGCAAAAAGGCCTTTCCAATGAATACACAGATTCTGCAGCAAAGCAAACTAAGCAGAGAGAAGCACAGAAGCCAATAACATCCAACATCAAACATTTGAAAGCAACAATGGACAGCCAAAATTAACTTAATTTCATTGCCAGGGATCCATAACCTGAGCCCAATTATGTAATGTCTCCGAATTGACGAACACACAGGCCAACAACACACAGTTTCCTACCTTTGACTCCGGAATAATGGCGGGTCGAAATCCAACGAATAGGCCTCTGAATGATACCCAGAAGTGAGTAAAATTAGGAAAACTTCAGTCCTGACATCCGGTCCCAGCAGGGCACACAGGCCAGCAGGTAGCAGGAGACACACGACACAATAAGAATACCATTATATTATTTGTTTATGTTTTCTAAAACGAAAAGCAATGCTCGTCTTTTATCATCTGTGGCAACAGCAGCGAACAGTGACAAGTGCCAGGTTATATTTTCCACACTGCGCACCTGAGTGAATCTGATTGGACGATACCAGCCACACAGCTGTGAATAAGCCAATCACTGAGAAGCATATCTAAAACAGCTGATACCAAACAGCCAAAACAAGAGAGACTAGGCTTGTTTGAGACGCGTTGCAGCTCACCTCGAAAGTAGACGAGAATAGCCGATCGCAGCCGGGGGAGGTCACAAAAATCTCGCCTGAAGTCGGACAGCTCGGAGTCGGCTTCGTCTTCTTCTTCTCTCGGTTTTTTGGTGGATTGCAAACAACTTTAAGGTGCATACCGCCGCCTCCGTAGTCGGCTTGACTCGGTTTGCATTTATAAAGAATGCACACATGTGTTTAATCGTTAATGTCAGATATAAGTACATACATTTGTTCCTGCTCAAGATTAGATTCAACTTTATTGTTATTGCACATATTACAGGTACTGAGAGAACGAAATGCAGTTTAGCTTCTAACCAGGTGCAACAAGCAGTAAAGTGAAAAGTAATGTACACAATCTACAGAATAAAATATAGAATGAATTGAATGATGATTAAACAGTGAGGGGTATGAATACACTAGATATCAGCCTGTGAGCAGTATGAACAGTGTGTATGAATATGCTAAGATAGATAAAGTATGAAAACGGTAAGCAGTGCAAGTATAGTATAACATATATAGATATTAATTTCATGATGATAAACATTGTGGAACAATGATGAAAAATGTGAATGAATGTGGCGACGTAAAACTGACACAAAACAACAACAAACTTTAGCCGAGCCAATTGGAGAGCTTCATCAGCAGCACGGGGTAAAAACCACCAATGAGCGCTCGGCTCGAGATACCAGCGAGTCGTTTCCCATCAAGCATTTAGCTTCCGCAGCCCATGGAGAGGAACTGCGCCGCCTCGCCTCGCCGCGCCTCGCCGCGCCTCGCCGCGCCTCGCCGCGCCTCGCTCTCAAGGCTGCGGGCGTCTTTGTCCCGCGAGATTTCAACGTCTGATGTAGGCGAGCCATCCATGGCGAGCCTCCAGAGCAAGTCGGACAAAATGACTAACCATCATGCAACGCACAAGCAAGACGTTGATCGCAATTGCGCAGGTCTGCGTCGGTCTCGCTTGTCTCAAACAAGCCTACTTTTGTCCGTCTGCACCGCGGTTTTGGTTTGACCTCCTCCAGTGTCATACCCAACCGGGCGCGTTTCAGAAGCGGAACATCTTGCGTGCCGGCTCGCAGTTTTTGTTGATTTGGGCATATTTCCTGGACAGGCTACTTTGTACAGACAAAGTTAATAATAATTGTAATAGTCCAGTTAGCGACATGAATCAAAGATGTGTTGCTTTATTTTAGTAGTAAAAAAATGAATTCATCATCATAATTACTCTATATATAATTTACACAGTAAGAATGCTGGCATTTATTCTCCAACTTGAAAGACTACGCAGGGACATTACATTTATTAGCAAAATGTGTTTATTTTGGGGATTAACTGGATGCTCTGACCGTTCCACTTCCTGCCAGGTGCTATGCAGTTGTTGAGCTTGAGGACTAATCACAGGTTTGTGAGCAAAGCACATGGTGTAGTCCCAAACGATAGCTGAGGATTCTGGGTAGTGTAGTGTCTTCTGCCATCCTAAACTCCGAAAAAATATTTGTTTCTCCGAATCGAAGGGGGAAAATACAAAAGCATTGTACACAATTTAAACCAATCAATGTCGTTTAATTAACAAGGATAATCTGGGGTTTTTGAGTTGATGAGTAGTGCAGATATCACTGTAAAATCAATCGACAGTAAGGAGAATACTTACTTCTGGGTGTAAAATCCTCCGTTATCCAATGGGAATGGACGCTCACATTACCTTTAAATGCCGCCGACATGGACCGATGCGGTGCTTCCATGAGCGTCAAATACCGCCGCTGATGGGAATACATTGAAATCAGTTGAAAGCTCTTTGCGTCCGTTTATGAAGCTGAAGGAGCCTCGGCACGTCACAACTGCACGCCAAAGTATGGAGTCAGATTTGGGTCAATATTCTAGCCCGCAAAACAAGCTACTCACGAGCGGAAAATGTGCTTTTACACGCGCATAAAATGACTCTCGCGCGCAGATTAAACCCCCGCGAGCAGCTATGCGCTCGCTCTCTCTCTCGAGAGAGAGAGACAGCCCTCTTGCTCCCTCACGGGAGTGTCAGCCTCACTCGCTCGCGGAGTCTGTCTACGCGCGTGAAAAGTTTCTGACACTTTGGGGCGGAGCGTATTGCACTCCTAGAATTAATATATCAAATGAATTGATATATATATATATATATATATATATATATATATTTATTAGCTGTACACTTTACGAATATAATAGTTTTTTATGGACACATTTACCATTTAATCTCGTCCAACTGATCTTGCAGCTGTCACTCCTCGGCTCTTGGTAGTTCAGGCATTTATCAAACCTGGCAACTCCGTGCTTCCTGGCAGCTGTCAATCAAAGTCCAGTGGCTCCGCCCCAAAGTGCCAGAAACTTTTCGCAAGGCTGACACTCCCGCGAGGGAGCAAGAGGGCTGTCTCTCTCGCGAGCGAGCGCATAGCCGCTCGCGGGGGTTTAATCTGCGCGCGAGGGTCATTTCATGCGCGTGTAAAAGCACATTTTCCGCTTGTGAGTAGCTTGTTTTGCGCGCTAGAATATTGACCCAAATCTGACTCCATACAAAGGACCCTGACCAAGCGTCCCTGGACGTTCAGGGAGTGAGACTGTGTTGGCTCTGAGGCTGAAAAGATTATGTTTAATACAGAAAAAAAACTAAATCAAATGTTTTTAATAAATGTAATGTCCTCCTCTCCGACGGTGAATGTCCTCCTCTCCGACGGTGAATGTGTTTCTCTGCTTGGAACCCAAACCAAACACATTCTTCTTCTGCGTACTCCTTTAACTCCCCTTAGATTATTCCAGTTCCAGTCTGTTTATGATGCCGAAGTAATAATTGGCTCTCAGCACTGTGAGCGCTGTCCATCTGTTGTCGTGATGATGTTTTGTTTGAAGTGGTGTTTCCATGTCTGATGAATGCCTCTTTTTCATTCCGATCAATTATGTGAGTCAGCTGGGGTTTGCTGAAGGACCCTCCAAGCCTTCTTTCTTCAGTATCAGTGTGGCGTTATAGATTGGGATCAAAACGGACTCATTCATGCCTGAATCGACAGCAGACTTATACAACCCAAGACTGCCGGTTTTTTAATATAAGCCTTTTGAAAGGCACTGCCAACAAATCAATACAGTCAGTTCTACAGTATTATTAAATCAAAAGTATGGACCAGGCCCAAGGTGGGCTTGATCGTGGGGCAGGGGGCTTGGCCAAAAAGATGCAGTTGATATTATTACTGTATCAAGAGACATTCTTATAAGGAAGTGCTTAAAATAAGTGTTTTATTGCAGAAATAACACAATTTGTAAAAATAAACCTATAATCTTTTATATCAGTTCAATGGTATATCATCTCTCCTGTGTCATTGTCTAATCCTCATGTTGTGTGAACAATGTGAGTAAATATCAACCTTTACCTCTGCACTGCAAATGTTGAAAAGTGGAAATACTGTCAACTTCAGGCTCCTTCAGAGGCTGCACAAAAAAAGCAAAGAGCACTTTGAAGAAGATGCTTACACAAGATCTGCCCAGCATTGCAGGCTTATATTATGTAACAAAAAAGGGGATGTCTCAACTCCAGTGGAAGCACACCCCATGACACAGTTTATCTTACTCAAAATCAAGCACAGGCATGATTTCATCTGCAATTGTAACTATGACAACCAGGAGGATAATGGTACAGTATGTGGCTAGGACCTGGACTGACCCATGGTGTCATTTTGAAACGCACTAATGTCGTATTTTTTGTGCATAATCAAAACCTCTTTTTGCTACGGTGATGAGAATAAATCAGTGTCTTTCTTCAGATCTCTTTTTTCACCAGACACTCCTCTGACTCACAGAGCCTGCTGCAAAGCTGGTGAAGGCGATTTAAAAACTGTGCACCTGAGACATGAAATAATTGCCTTCTCAACAGAGATTTGCTTTAACATTTCCGTTCATGCAAAATTAAATGTAGTCCAAAAGCTTTGCCATAATAACACAATAATTCAGCTTTGAAAAGGAGGTAAAATAATACTACGCTCACCATACTAAGTGCTTTCTAATTAGCACTTTACATAAAATAAAGCTGAGGAGGATGACGACATTATTTTTGCAATGTTGGTCCAACGTATTGGGGAAAATACAAAATGTTGACCTGTGGATATTGTGCTATATGGAATAAACTGATCATGAATATGTGTACCAAATGTCTTCGCAATGCATCCAATCGTTTTTGAGACATTTCACTCAAAACCACAAATGTGAACCTAATCGTGGAGCTCAAGGAAAAGTCAGGGGATCCCCTAAGTTTAAAGGATGTATCCTCTGTGCACCATGACCATCTGTACAAAGAAATCCAATGATTTTTTTAGTCATTTCCGACTTCAGGGCACACTAATTTTGAGACATTTTGTTACACATGTAAAAACATACTGCTTTTAGATCCAGTACTTTCACTTCAATATCTATCTTAAGAACAGTATTATCACTACTGATATAAGGTACTTTTCATATCATCTCAGCCATTATGCAATTATCTTTACTTCTTTATAACAATTCTCCCGCAGACATCTGTTTTCATGTGTACGTGCTTCAGCATCAGTGTACTCATTTGAGTAGGATGAGTCAGTAATGATTTAATAGCCTTGATGTCTTTCCACGTTTATTTTGAATGGAGGTGTGTATACGGTAATTTCTCCGAAGCCTTACACAAACGTTCACGAATAGTGTTCCTTTTCTTTGTGGAAAAGCAATTAAAAGTGGTGCATTGTTACAAAGAATAAGTCTAGAAATTATGCAGTGGGACCATACACTGCAGACTGTATGCATTGGACTCCTTCCGTTATACTGTGACATCACCATGTAGCACTCATGCTTCTATTGGATAGCACTCCAACACGTGATAGGCTACGGGGTGGGACATCCCTAAGCGGTTGAGAACAAGGTTGGCCAGCTAACCAATCAGAGCAGACTTGGCTCTGGTTTCAGACAGAGGATTAAAGGGAATATGAGAAAAATTAAGGCCTTTTTGAACACTAAAGTATGTAAATATGTCTCAGTAGAGGCACACAAAACAAATATGAACCTGGATATAAGCAGAATATGTCCTCTTTAAGTACAATTTTGTGGTACTTCTTTGGTAGTTCTACTTTTGAACTTAACTCTTAATTGATATTAAAGGTCACCTATTATGAAAAATCCGCTTGTCCCTGTCTTTTGTACATAATATGTGTCCCCTCTGTGTAAAGAGATTCTGAAAGTTTCAGGAAAAAATATTCACTCACTTTTTGTCCTGATCCAGTTATATAAAAACCTGTCTGAAAATTAGTTTTCCCCCCCCATGCCTTATCACCTGAATCTCCTCCTAGAGCACCATTGTGTTCTTTTTAACCCAATATCTATCAGAGGAGCGTGGGGAGTGGCTCCTTATTTTCATCTAAAGTAACAGACAGAGAATCAGCACTTTTGAAACAGGGCTGAAACAGAGGGGATTATGGGATGCTACAATGATCTGTTTGGTATTTCAAACCTTTAACTCTGTGCTATGCTTAAGAGTTATTTGAATGGCAGGGCCCCTTTACTAATGCGGTATTTATTTATGTGTGTTGGTCATTTATCTTAAGTAAAAGATCAGAGTACTTATTCCACCCTGGGGGTAATTGATCCATCAGCAGGCACCGCTATTTTATTTCACCGAGTCTGTGCACAGCAGGTTCCAGCTTATTGAAAAGCTCCAGTGATCATGAGCCAAGGTGTGCATGTGAAGTGAACACTTCGCCTCAGACACACACTCTGAGTCCTCTGAGACTGATTAGTCTCGTGGACTGAATAAGGGACTAATAAAGCAAGACTCGCATACAGCTAAACCATTCACTTACAGTGTAATAGATTTCTCCTGTAAAACGTCCATATTGAATTCTTGCTTTAACCCCTCCGGCATAAGACTAATTAATTACTGTTCGAAGTAATTTATTTGAGGACATGTAATTATTTTGGAGCCGTTGCATATTGAAGTTAATAAGTCTATCAGTATTTTTGTCACACTTTTATCGTTGGAGTTATTTGATTGCTTGTCGACACTGTGGCTGTTGTTCCCACAGGCCATTCGCACAATGGCTTATTTTTATTCTTCTTAATCGGCTCAGAAACAGTGTCACTGCATGTCACTTTTACATTGCGCGATATTCAGCATTTTATTATAACGCCTTTCTAAAAATAATAAATCTGTGTTATATATATATTTGCAAGACCGTAGCAGAGGGATGCTGTCTTCCTTGTGTTGACAGGGTGTTAAGTGAAGATACATGAGAGGAGTGTTGCTGTATGCCAGAAGTCATTAGCAGAGTATGGATTGATTTGTTTAGTTATCGATGGCAAACTGAGAAAAAAAGACTGCTTTTCAGATTCCATTGTTAGGTGGAATTCTACAGAGAAATCTTTGAGTCAAAGATAACAAAATTATTCTGTTTTTTATTCTGTTTGCCTGAAGCTGCATCTTTAATAATTCACCAATTCTCTGCATGTCTACAGTATGTCGAGTGCTCGTGAAATGTCATGCTACTTCTGGAAATCAATCCTGTGTTTACGCCATCCGTTCAAAGTGATCCATCTACGGTTGCTATGGAAACACTCCCATGAAACAACACCCAGAGGTATTTCTGAATGTTAATTTGGCCTTACACTGAGGACAGAATCCATCATTGTCCAAACTCATCTGTGTGCATCCTCCAAATACCCCGATGTGCTTTTGTTACGGAGGGGGGTCCTGTTACAGAAGGAACCAGTAGTAGATTGACTTTAATTCAGTCTGGAAACTTTGTAATCCAGTTTTATTTGTCAATACATGAATGTATACTGAGGAGAAAATGCTTAAAACTAGTTAAAGCAGCCTATTATGCATTAGTTTTGTGTGCCTCTACTGCGACATTTTGACCTGTTTTAATATTTTAAAGGTCTTTGTTTTTCTCATACTGCCTGTACCTCTTTGTCACCCTCTGTCTGAAACCAGAGCCCAGTCTGCTCTGATGTGATTGGTGAACCGCTTAGAGATGTCCCGCCCCTTAGCCTATCACGTACAATTGGTTGGAGAGTTAACCAATAGAAACGTGAGTGTTGCGTAGTGATGTCACTATGTTAATGAAGTCAACAAAGGAGTCCAATAGAGGTATTTCAGGCAGGATTTTAGCCTTTGTAGACCATTTACATGCACTAAATTGTATATACACAATACAGGAAAGCGAAAACCCCCAAAACATAATAATGCCTCTTTAATGATTTTGTTTGAGGGCAGTGATATATTTCAGATTTCAGAAAATGTTCTAGAAAATATTGAACGTTGCAAAAGTCAATACGATAGCAGTACGAATCATAAGCCAAATAATGGATGAAAAAGCATGTTTTTTTCCACAGTGTTCCTCGGACACTATCATCTGTTTTGCTTTGTTGTCTGACCAGCTGTCCTGTAGTCTGTTGATGGATGCTTGCTCTGACAGCAGCACAGAGCTTATGAGTGGAACATGGGGAGGCAGATGCGACGATGAAGGGAGGTGAGGTTATCTGAAAGTAACCTGATTCAGGATCCTCAGGTTGGTCAAACATTATTCATTTTGGTCAAATAATTTCTGTTCTCACTGGAGTGTGGTGGAGAGTACCTTTATGCTTAAATGGCTCAACTAGTCAGGCAGTACATGAGGTTGAAAATCACTGAACAAACACGCTGTTAGTGCCCCCACACAGCAGGAGATTGGCCGCCTCTGTCCTTTGGTCCCTTATTAGAGATTGTAGTGACGCACACTATGAGTCGGTGGATAGAGGTGTTGTGACCGGGTTGAAAAGGATAGCAGGAAGCATGAGGAACACACATCCAAAGTGTGGGTGTTTCATTCTCAAAATGATTATCAAAACATGAAACCAAATCTGAAAATGTGTTGGTCCATAAACATTTAAAATCACAATAAATACATTTGAACATTTGTTTTGTGCATTTGTATTATAACACTACAAAATATGTCATCAACAGGCCTCAGCAGATGGTATTGGTCATGACCACATGACTCAAGGCACGAACTCCCAATTGATGACTGTTTTTTCCGTTGTGTGAGTCATGCTCAGTTTCAAATTAAATAAACAGTCTGACCTTTTTCTGATTTTTTTAACCCTTTTTTATTGATTTACCTCTGCTGTGGATTTGATTCCACACGTTACAGCATTTGATTTATTTGCTTATTTGGACAGGATGTGCGGTGAGTTCAATACAACCTTAACTTATGTTATGTGTATAAATATTAAAAGTTATATTTTCAAGCAGGATATATTATGTATTTTGTCTTTATTTTATTTCAGTGATCTGCTTTAAACAATAAGTTAGGAAAGACTTATCATGGTTATCTTGCAATTCATAATAACCTTCCCTTTAGGCAAATGCTGTTCAACTAGGGTATTATATCTAAACCCTCCAAAGCAGTTAATCCCTAAGATCCCTGAACAAATAGTCATGTATTCATGTTAAGCCTGAGGATTGACACTATTCATGATGAAGGAAGATGCACCTTAAACATAGCCTGAAGATTTGGATCTGTTATCCAAGCTTTGTATATTGTTAATATTTCAATGTGAACAATAAATAATGAGTGAAAACAAAGGGGCTTGGTTGATTGTCACAAATGATACCAACGATATAAAAACGCATATCTTGATATATATATATATATGTTTAGGCAAAAGAAAAAGAGTGTTAAGATGTCTCATGAACAAGGCACCTAATGCCGCCAAATTATTCTGGGTTATTAAATAACGGGTTATTTAGTCCTAATACTCAGAAAATAGTGAATTGGGAGTGACTAGATTCCCTGAAATATTTTTGAAAAGGATAGAATAAAAGTACATTTTATAAAAGGGGACCAGGTGTCTCTGAATGTTTGACAGGACTTTCAACTACTATATCTGACATTTTGCAAAGGAATTCAAGATAGCGGTGTGGCTGGGTTCAGGTGACATCCAATCATTCTAGGACCAACATTGGGATTGAAGTTGGACAGTATTTCTCTCGTGAAACCTGAATGACACACCGTCTTAATTTAATAAATTAACTTGATGCTTAAATCCTGCACCCAGGTTTTGTTTTCTGCAAGGAAGGGATCTTTTAACTGGAATATTCTCAGCAACATCCCCCTTGTTGTAAGGATCCACATTTATTTTGGTGTCTTCCATACTCTTTACTCACTCAAAAATAATGGAAATAATATATAGTATAATGCTAAAGTACCATGGCTGTAGGTCTGAAGTTATTAGCCTTAGAAAGAACAACTCTTTTTCAAAAGTTGACCACAAATTAATTAGTAAGAGCACTATATATGTCCACACTGTTTTTCCAGTGTCCCTCCTGAATTGATTTGCTAAATTTAATTGTTCTCTCGCTGGTCTGACTCATTAGATATCAAGCCATGGTGAAGATGCAGGCACTGCCTCATCTGAAGACAGCCTAATTTATTTGAATATGCAGCTATCGATGCTGCTTTAGGGTTTTTTCTTAGGGAACCTCCTGATTATGCAGCGATTGTGAATGGATTTACCGAGCACCGCAGCCTCTCTCCATACCTCCGCTGTATGCAATGCCTTTCTGCAGTGTAGTGTGACCGTTAAAGCGAATGTGGAGGAGGAGTCCTCACTAGGGGACAGGGGTGGGGGATGCAGGAGGGGATTGGGAGGCGGAGAAAGAGTAAGGTACCAGCAACACAGGCAGATAGCGATGAACACTGGCAGAGAAGAGCCTTAGCTGTTTAGAGTATGAACATCTTCACAGGGCAGGTCTGCAGGGAGCCTCGTTCATAATCTAGGAGGAAGCTTTGGATACTGTTCTCCCATCTTCATGCTGGTAGGTTTATCATACTGCATCTGCCTCTTCTGCATGCTGATTCTCCTGTTTGTGTGGGATAGAAATGTTGCAACATTTGCAATTCAAATGACACACAGTCAGCATTTTCTTTTGATTCATTTACATGATGCAGAAATATTAAAGCTGCTCAGTGTTGGTTATTAATCTGTGTCCAATCTTGCAAAATTAAGCCTTAATTCCAGGAGGCATTTTCTAGCTTGGTTGTTTTGTGATAAAGATGCAACCTATAGTGATATAATATATTGTTTTACCTGTGCCTCCTCAGCTTTTTTTGAGGACTTTCCTGTGACAATGAAGAGGTTTTCCCAGAGTCTGATTTCTGATCTCCTTCATCACCCTCCTCCTCCTCCTCTCTGGGTCAGATGTTTTCATTAGTCATTGTTGTATTTCCAAAACAAAAAGTATACAGTTATGCTGAGCTCAGCCAAAGTCTGGGAATTCCACAACCTGTCGAGTCCCACACTCTTCATTTCCAGCTCATAAAATCTCTTGTATGTCCATCCCTGTGTGCTCGGATTCCCCCTGAGACTCTGCAGGCTGGAGTCGTAGCCCTGATATCCCACTGCAGTCGAAAATGCAATATCAAGAGTCTTCTCTAATGGGAAGGATCAGACTCCCCATGAAAGGGGCTTCTGAAATGAAGTATTGACAAAAAGCTGTGACGGACATTTCACTGCAGTACAGACCCACGATGCTCCTCTTATCTTTATAGGGTTAATAAGAACAGATTTCTACTTTCTCCACTTGAGAGTGTCATGTATGTGCCATTGACTTTGAACAGTGTATCCTCTTATTGTGCTATCCATCACAATTCTGATTATGCAAACAGACTGGCAACAGATTCGGTTCTCAGAGGATGTTGAAATTGTAATATATGCTTAATAATTCATTTGAGCTTGGTTACTGCGGAATGGAAGAATGAAAGCCTGGGGATTTAAAAACGGTCACAACATAGTTTTAAAGCAGAAGAGAGACATTCAGTATCAGCTGGGCAAGCCCCAGATCAGACCATCAAGGGAGCGGGGTGAATGGGTGTCTACCAATCAGTGTTGGTGGTTCGATCCCCAGCCGCTGCTGTCATCATGTCAAAATTAAACACGTTGACAGCATGTTTGTTAAACACAAATTGCGCTTGCAGGCGTTTCTGTTTTGAAGTGCAAGTTGCTGATGGGTTTTGGTATTATTACAACATATAACATTGAAATTATTTAATATAAGTAATATTCACCAAAAGTATGCAGAAATGTGTTTCTGTAATATAACCAATAGAAGAGCTTCAATGTGTGAGAGATTTGGGGGATTTTGGGAGCACTGTATTACTTTATACTCTATTTTTTCTTCAAAAGCATTTGCTTGAAATACATCTTGTCATACAACCAGTTTGAGACCATTAGGAGCTATTTTGGTAAAACTCAATTGTATAACAGTTGAGTTATTAAATATTTTTCCACCATTCAAAATCACCCAAATTATGCAACATATTTTGGGCCAAACTTGTTAGTCTTGTATAACCAAGAGGACAACATTAATGTGTGAAGTGATTGTGTTTGTGTAACACTACAGGGTATCAGTGCAGTTATTACATATTTTACAGAAGAAAAAACACCCTAGTTTATACTCTTTCACAATAAGTGTTGTATACTAAGTGTCGTGTAACCAGCAGAAGACCATTATGTGAAGTGATTTTGTGTAGCACTACACTGTGTAATAATACAGTTATTTGATAGTTTACATAAGGACAAATCACCAAAATTATTCATGAGCATATTCCTTCAAAACAAATGTTGTATTATAACCAGTGGGAGATCATAGATGCATTAAGTGCTTTTGATAACACTTCACTGTAATACAGGGAATCATTGAATATGTTTCAAGTAGTTATTTTTCGGCATTGCACTTTGTAGCCGGTCCCTGTGTCTTTCCTCCGGCCGCAAATAGAGACCAATGTAAGTCGTCCAGCTCAGAGGACCCTGAATTGTTTGATCTTCTTAGTGCTGCTATTAAAATTCAGTCCACAAGTTTGATAAATGATCACATTTGTACTGGTATAGATATACTGTATGTCAGGCCATTAATAAATCATTATGCATGTATTTCACATCAAATACTACTCTTTTACTTTATTCTGGACAACTACAAACCTTCATTCATGCTTCTTCAGTTCAATTTAGATCAAGCTTCATTCATACTTAAGGGGGATTCATGTCATGTTTGGTCTGAAAACCTGTGATGGTTGTTATATGGGCTTGGCATTATCAAATATGAGCATTTTCTTTCTTTCATGAAAAGAACTGTGCTAACAAAGAAAATAACAGAATGACATGACAGAAAAAAATGAATTTTCTTTAATTTTTTCCAGAAATCAGCACAAAGTGCTTATTGAACAACAAGTCCTCCAACTCATACTGACACGAGGGACTCACAAGAACTCAGATGCACGATTCCATTGAATAAAAAAAGTATCTTTTATTAATAAAAGATTACTCAAAAACAAAGATCGCTAGGTTCTACTAGGACCACTGAACAGATTTCAAGGTTGACAGACATGGCTTGATGTGGAGACAAGACGAACCGACAATAGACAAAAGGAGAGCAGGGCTATAAATACACACAACGGTTAATGGGGCACAGGTGAAAACAATCAGGGGCGGGGCTGGTGATGATGAGCACATGAGACACACAAGCTGGCAGGTGACACACAAAGACATGAAGTGTAGACACAGATTCTAACGCTGAAACCTTACAGTACCCCCCCTCTTACGGACGGCTCCAGACGTCCCTGAAAGCTGAGACTGCCCTCTATCAAAGTCCGATATAAGGGTCTTGTCCACAATAAAGCTGCCTGGGATCCAACACCTCTCCTCTAATCCATACCCCACCCAGTCGACCAGGAATTGTCTACCTCTGCCGCTCTTCCTTTCCGACAGTATTTTGTCCACCGTGTACACTTGACCCCCGTCGACAACCCGGGGAGGTGGAGGGGACGTGGAGGCAGGGACCAGTCTGCTTTCTTTGGCTGGTTTTAGCTTGCTGACATGGAACGTGGGGTGGACCTTGATGGATTTTGGAAGACATAAACGGACAGCAACAGGGTTAATCACTTTGGCTATGGGAAAAGGACCAACGAACCGGGGAGCCAGCTTCCTGGAGGCGACATGGAGAGGAAGATCCTTGGTGGATAGCCACACTCGTTGTCCGGCCTGGTACTTGGGGGCTGGACGTCGTTTCCGGTCGGCCAATGCCTTCATGCGAACGGCACTCCTCTGCAACATATGGCGAACTCCCGCCCAGACCCGACGGCAGCGTCGAACCAGAGCATGGGCTGATGGTACCGTGACCTCCTTCTCGAGCTCCGGAAACAAAGGAGGTTGGTACCCATGGACACATTGAAACGGGGAGATACCAGTGGCTGATGTGGGTAAGGTGTTGTGTGCATACTCCACCCAAATCAGACTCTTACTCCAGGTGGTGGGTTTCTCGGACGCTAGGCATCTCAAACAGGTCTCCAAATCCTGATTCATCCTCTCTGCTTGTCCATTTGACTGTGGGTGGTATCCGGAGGTCAGACTAACAGTGGCTTGGATTAGGCGACAAAACTCCTTCCAAAAGCGTGATACGAACTGTGGGCCTCGGTCTGAAACGACATCACTAGGAAAACCATGGATCCTGAACACATGGGACAACATGGCCTCTGCTGTTTCCTTGGCGTTAGGTAACTTGGGCATGGCGACAAAGTGTGCCATTTTAGAAAAACGATCAACCACAGTGAGTATGGTGGTATTACCTGCCGATGTTGGTAATCCTGTCACGAAATCCAATGCAATGTGAGACCATGGTCTGTTGGGAATGGGCAGAGGTTGGAGAAGACCTGCCGCAGCTTGCCGAGAAGTTTTGTTCCTGGCGCACACAGGACACGCTGCTACATATTCCGCAACATCCTTCCACATCCCCGGCCACCAGAATCTGTGTCTCACCATGAAAAGGGTCCTTTTGTTTCCAGGATGACAGGTAAGTACCGACGTATGGGCCCAATGAACAACTTGCCCTCGAAGTTGCTCTGGCACAAACAAGCGATTCTGAGGACACCCTCTTGGGACAGGATTCCCAACGTTAGCCTGTTTGACCTTGGCTTCAATGGGCCAGGTCACACTCCCTATCACTCGGTCTGGCCGTAGAATGGGATCTGGACTCTTGGGACTGGCTCAGGATCATACATTCTGGAGAGTGCATCAGGCTTTCCATTCTGCGAACCAGGTCGATATGACAGAGTGAACCTGAATCTATTAAAGAACAATGACCATCTGGCCTGCCTAGAGTTCAGACGCTTAACCTTCCTGATATATTGCAGGTTTTTATGATCCGTCCAGACCAGGAAATCCTGCTCCGCTCCCTCCAGCCAGTGCCGCCACTCCTCCAAAGCAATCTTCACGGCCAACAGTTCCCGATTTCCCACGTCGTAATTCCTCTCAGCAGACGATAGCTTACGGGAGAGGTACGCACACGGATGAAGCTTGTTGTCCCCTGCTGACCTCTGGGACAGTATAGCTCCAACGCCGTCGTTGGAGGCGTCCACTTCCACCACAAACTGTCGGTGGCGATCAGGTACAGTCAGGATGGGAGCTGTGGTGAACCTCCTCTTCAGTTCCAGGAAAGATTTCTCTGCCTGTGGATTCCACACAAACTGAACCTGGGGAGAGGTAAGGGCATGGAGAGGAGAGGCAATCGTACTGAAATTGCGTATGAACCGTCTGTAAAAGTTAGCAAACCCCAAGAACTGCTGAACTTTCTTTCTAGAGTCTGGCGTGGGCCAGTTCTCCACATCACTGACCTTAGCTGGGTCCATTTCCACCTTGTTAGGGGAAATCATAAAACCCAAAAATGCCACAGATTTCACATGAAACTCGCATTTTTCGGCTTTCACAAACAAATGGTTAGCCAGGAGTCTCTGAAGAACAAGGTGAACATGGTTAACATGAATATTCTCATCTGGAGAAAAGATGAGGATATCATCGAGATACACAAAACAGAAAACATTCAGGAAATCTCTTAACACATCATTAATGAGGGCTTGGAAAACAGCAGGTGCATTACAAAGTCCAAAAGGCATCACCAAATATTCATAATGTCCCGTAGGTGTATTGAAACCTGTTTTCCACTCATCCCCCTCCCGGATGCGCACAAGGTGATATGCATTCCTTAGGTCAAGCTTGGTAAATACCTTGGCTCCCTGTAACAGTTCGAATGCCGTAGAGATGAGTGGAAGGGGATATCTGTTCTTAACTGTGATCTGATTAAGTGGACTGTAATCAATACAGGGCCTTAATGAACCGTCCTTTTTTCCCTACAAAAAAAAAAACCTGCTGCTGCTGGGGATGATGATGGCCGAATCAAGCCAGCTTTGAGTGAAGATCCGATATACTCTTCCATGGCCTTCCTTTCCGGACCAGAAAGAGAATACAACCGTCCTTTGGGGATAGTAGAGCCCGAGAGAAGGTCTATAGGGCAATCATACGGTCTATGGGGAGGCAAGGAAGTAGCTCGTGTCTTGTTAAACACCTCCTTAATGTCAAGGTAACACTCTGGCACTTTGGATAAGTCAGGAAAGTCAGATGGTTTAGCAGACGTGACACTGTCCCTATCTGACGCCTGTTTAAAGCTCCCAGATCTGTGTGGTCTACTCGAACCTGTATGAGAGGCTAAACAAGAACGAGAGCACTCACTCCCCCACCCCTTAACCTTTCCTGTAAGCCAGTCCATGTGAGGGTTATGTTTAACAAGCCAAGGGTAACCCAAAATGAGAGGCTGTTGAGCTGAGTTAAATAAATGAAAGCTAATATGCTCACGGTGCTCCTGGTCTATGACAATTTCTATGGGTTCCGTGCGATGAGTAACTGTACATAAAAGGCGGCCATCCAACGCACTAGCTTCTAATGGCTGATCTAAGAGGACAATGTTTAAGTTCAACTCTTTAGCCAGCTCCCAGTCCAACAAGCTCTCATCAGCCCCAGAGTCAATTAATGCATCCTGAGTTACAGTTTTATCCTTCAGTTTTATTTGTACCTGAGTCAGTCTTCTCGAGGAAGGGTCGAAAGAAGTCATTCGGCTCACCAGTGTCCCCCTTCCCACTGATGAGCCTGATCCTTTTGCTGGACAGGCTGCCAGAACATGACCCTGCTGGCCGCAGTAGAAACACCGCCGCTCCCGTAGGCGGCGCTGTCGCTCCTCCGGGGTGAGTTTGGCTCTTCCGAGCTGCACCGGTTCCTCCGCGGCGCTAGGGGGCGATGGTCGCTCTGGAGACGAAGTCCGGGTATTTCTCCGCCAACCGTAGTGTTCCTTCTGTAACCCCCGTCCGAAGAGTGTAGTGGAAGCTGCTTCCTCCCCCCTCTCCCGACGTCTCTCAGCTAGACGTTGGTCCACCCGGATAGCCATGGCAATGAGTGAGTCCAACTCTACAGGCAACTCTAATGGAGCTAACTGATCCTTTAGGGGATCCGCTAATCCATGCAGAAACGCATCAAAAAGAGCCGCGGAGTTCCATCCGCTCTCCGCTGCCAGGGTCCGGAATTCGATCGCGTAATCCGCCACCCTCCTCTGCCGTTGCCTGATGTTTACCAGGGCTCTCGCTGACTCTCTCCCAGGTGCTGTCTGGTCAAAAATGTTCTTCATTGAGTCCATGAAAAACTTTAACGACTGGCAAACAGGCGAGTCTCGGGCCCATTCTGCTGTTGCCCAGGCCCCTGCTCTTCCCGTCAAGTGAGATATTATGAAAGCTACCTTAGCTTGATCGGTGGGAAATGCTGCGGGCTGATGTTTGAAGTGGAGATCGCATTGTATCAGGAATGGACGACAGTTTCTCGAATCCCCGGAGAACTTCTCCGGTGAAGCGAGGCGGAGTGAAGACGATGGCATGGATACTTGCACGGGGATCAACGGGGGGGGCAAACCGACCTCTGCTGGACCGGAAAACTCTGCCGCAGGAATAGCAGGACGTCCTCGAGGTGCGTAAGTATGTCACGCATCCTCTCTGCCAGGTGATTTACTTCTGTTGTCACTGTTACTTGGAAGTTGTGCTGACGGGCATTTACGTCTTGAACCCCCTGCTTCATTGTTGTCAGCTGCTCCTCCTGCTGACACAAGCGTGTTCCTTGCACTTGCAAAGCCGTCTTGAACACGGTGGAATCGGCTGAGTCCATCTTGTTTGGTCGGTTCGTTCTGACACGAGGGACTCACAAGAACTCAGATGCACGATTCCATTGAATAAAAAAAGTATCTTTTATTAATAAAAGATTACTCAAAAACAAAGATCGCTAGGTTCTACTAGGACCACTGAACAGATTTCAAGGTTGACAGACATGGCTTGATGTGGAGACAAGACGAACCGACAATAGACAAAAGGAGAGCAGGGCTATAAATACACACAACGGTTAATGGGGCACAGGTGAAAACAATCAGGGGCGGGGCTGGTGATGATGAGCACATGAGACACACAAGCTGGCAGGTGACACACAAAGACATGAAGTGTAGACACAGATTCTAACGCTGAAACCTTACACATACGACCAAATGGGCCGATTGTTCAGGCCATTATTATGACCAAATATGTTGTTTGTTCAAGCGCTTAATACGTCCTATAATTACGTTTTAAAGTTTTCGCCCTCTAGTGCTCCCGTTGAATGCAAACGTTACAGATGGTCGTTTATTCACAAATAACCCTCTCTGTAAAATCCTAAATTGTAGGATAGTTTGGCCATTAAAACACCTTTTGATTAGTTTTCTAGCGAGAAGTGTATATTGTACTTTTAGAATCCACGTCTAGTCGATATGTAGGATCTATAGTTTGATAGATATTACGTAGATGATTTGAGGTATGCGGCAGCCTCCATGTAAAGTTACGGGTTGAAAACAGTATTTCCGGTCTCGACGTTTTCATAATAAAATGATCAAATGATTTAACAGTGATATCTGCAGTACTCATCAACTAAAAAACATCAGTTTATCCTTGTTAATTATACAACATGTATTGGTTTAAATTGTGTACAATGCTTTTGTGTTTTTCCCATACGTTTTTCTCTTTCGATTCTGAGAGACACCTTTCTTTTTTCAGAAGTTTTGCATGTCGGGATATGGTGTTTATATGATATGAAATCGGGAAAACATTTTTAAAAAATAAAATAATACTTTATTCCGAGTGTTCTTGCTTTTCTCTTTGGAAGTCATCACATAACGGCATTGTAATACACGGTTCGGCTGCATTATATATATGCATGATATTTATTTATAGAGCCCTGATCAGAAGACCTTTTGACAAACTGTAAGAAATGCAGCCAAAACTGAATATGTGACGTGTATCATAAATATATTAGCAATTAAACAACATCTTCCATTTCTTTTCACACAATACGTCTCCTTGCAGTATCAACACTAATTTGGCTGACTTTTATATTTGATCCAGTTGGTAAATAGGCTATATTTACACCATAAAGATGCACAGCTGATAAAAAGGGATTTTTTTGTAGTTTTTAAAGATAGTCATATTATGTTTGATATTATTATGTTTTATTAACTACACCACTGGTTTTTTAACCTGCACCGCCTAGTGGTTAAAGCACGTTATTGAATTTTGTTGTTGTATAAGTTTTATTTGATGAAAACATTTAAATATTAAGAGTAGCCTACATACAAAATTGGGGGAAAGTAGAAGGCATGATGGAAATATAGAATATAAAATATTAAGAACATACTGTAGTGATCTCTACAATAAAACAGTTTAGTGCAGGACGTCCAAAGATATTAATATGAGGATGTGCAAAACAGACAAACTAATAAGGCTTTATTTAAACAATAAAGAATACTTTAAGTTAAGGTCTTCTTTTGAAAAAGAAAAACACATTGGGGTTATTCACAGATAAATATGAAGTCTGACAAAGTACTTAACGTCCAATATTGCATAGTTTATTTTGGCACTTGACAATCACCTTCCCTGAATTTGACTCAGGTGTAACTAAAGTCTGATGTAAGGGTTGTTTATATTTCACATCATTAATCAGAATCTGCAAAGTAACTAAAATAAATGTAGTGGAGTAAAAATACCAGATTAACCTCTGAATTGTAGTGGAGTAGAACGGATGTTGTAGTCCCAAACGATAGCTGGGGATTCTGGGTAGTGTAGTGTCTTCGGAAACTGTAATATACACTTCTCGCTAGAAATCGAATCAAAAAGCATTTTAATGGCCAAACTATTCCACAATTTAGGATTTTCTTAGAGGATTATTTGTGAATAAACGTCCCTCCGGAGCGTTTGCAATGAATGGGCCGGGAGCATGTTGTTTCTTACACGACCACTAGAGCACCTCTGGTGGTCGTGTACGAAACAACATACACTTTAAAACGTGTCTCTGGGTCGTAATAAGGGCATGAACAATCGGCATATGGACTTTTTTTGTAGGAGGACAGGCTGTTATTGTAATACACTTGAACCACATAATGCTGCACCTGCTTTCAGCAGCCTATCATTACCTCCAATGCAATGTAATGTCAGGAATAAAAGAGCTCACCTTGTGACAACCTCAAGCAATTTACATTTAGATTCTAAGAAATCTTTTGAAAAGTAGGGAATTAAGTATAGGGTGTAAGCGTTAAAAGAATGAATATATTCCATAAATCCTATCAAATCCAATGAATCATCTCTGTTTCTTGGAAATTGCTATGTAAGTATTGTTATGTAATGTCTGAATTCAGATATAGTTCTGTTCCATAGACATCAACCAATTTTAAACAAACAACGCACACATGCACTGAAAAATATGGAATATGACCAAACACACAGGGCTGTAACATTAGGCGTAGTTCAACATTTCATCAAGAAACAAACTCCTTTACAACATCTATTCATGTTGGGAGACATCATCTAGTTTTCCATACTCTTCACTGTTGCCCATCAATTTCACCATCAAGAGTGTACCTTTACCTTCAAGCCTCAATTTTGCACCAATTACCAGCCAGAAAGTGCACACTGATGTCATGGAAGGTTTTGTAACCACACTGCAACACTTCAGAAGCTGATTTTGTTATTGACAGAGAATGACAGAATATATCCCTGCTCACTGTAAAAGGATGGGATGTTCTTGGCTAAAAGAAAATATACCCCAGCTTCGTCCTTTTAAGAAAATTTATCAGGAAAGCACTGAGGCTGCTTTGGGTTTTGGGACACAATTCCTTGGTTTAGAGAGGAAAGGGGTGAGTGGTTGGCTGTGAGGGAGAAAAAAAAACCCAAATCAAGGGTGTAATACAATGTGTGAATTGAGAATAACCTTTTAAATTAGTCTCTATTTTAATTGAGCTGCTTTGCAACCATACATGTAATTAAACAAGGACATATTCCCTGGATAGCACGTCACCATGGCAATTAAAAACCACCTCTCATTCCTGTCTAATTAATACACAGGACATGACTACACTGGGGATTAATTGGATAAAATCATCTTATGGTGCATGCAGGCTCGTCATCTATTTAGTATCATTTTTAATGTTGCAAAAACAAACTCATCATAAAAGAACCTCCTTTGTCATGGTATCACTAGTGTATAAGCCCTGTCTTTAAAATAGCAATGTGATATAGCCTACTGTGCTGCCTGATCCGATGAAATATAGGGGGCAGCATTTAACCTCTACTACATGGGTTCAGTTTGTTAAAATAAATCTACTACTCACTAATAGCAAGGCTGAATCCAAAGTTGGCCACCTCCTAAAACAGTCAAAATAAAACTTTTATCTTATAATCTTCATGTGGGGCGTCTGTCTTAAGTTAACACTAGCCTCATCTTTGTGCTAACTGTGGCATTAACATTTGATATGTTATGTATTAGCTTGGTTCCGGGCTAGTAGAGACGAGTGAATATGAATATGTTTCGTCCTCCTAGCTGACAGGGACTGCTTTCCTTGGAGGGGAGCTTCAGTTAGCGCCTGTTGTGGTGGCAATTTGGCGAGCAAATACACCAAAACCGGGAGCAACAGCTAGCTGGTCGAGTGCAGGGTGTAACCTGTGTAACCTGTGTAACCTGTGTAATGGCAGCTAAATCAACTTTACTGATTTGGTTTAATACCCTTGGTTCGGGCCTCCATGGCGAGGGTTTGCTCGGGCTGAATTCTAGCTAACTGCCCAACCCAGTCTCATGGTATTTCGTGTTATAGTCACGACATTTAATCTATTGATTCGTGTTCACCAACACGATTTTCCCCTTTTTTTCGTGTCACACAGAACGATTTTAAAAGCAATGTATTTCTATTGGTAGTATGTTTCGTGCCTGCACCACGTCTTTGTGTCCGGTCGGGTCTTGGAAGACCGGAAGCTGTGTGGTTCATAAAAACATTTTGTTACTTAATATCAAGCCACGATTATTGTTTTTATTTTAAATCGTGTAATGTCTGATTTTTTTTGCCGTCCGTGAGGAAAGGACGCAGAGTACGCAGAATACTAAAATATGTATTTTTTAAATCTTTCTTTCCTTCTAATTTGTTATTATTTTCTAAATAACACACTGTTATTTACTCAACAATAACACACAATTATCCTTGTTTTTATTTATCTGTTTAATTCTATAATATCTGGCTTTTTTGCCGTCCGTCAGGAACTGAATTTCAAAATAAAGTCACCAGAAACAGACGTAGGCGATACACAGCTACTGAACTGATTACCCAAGATCCTCAGCTATGGTTGAAGCTCGGTGATTGGATGTTTTAGTCGCAATGCACATTGGGATATGGTGTTAATGCGATATGAAATAACTATCAACAGAATTGCGTTGCCAGGCAACAGCTTGGGGTGAAAACAGTATTCCTGTTCTCGAAGTTTGCATAGTAATCTGCAGTACTCATCAACTAAAAACTTCAGTTTGTCCTTGTTAACCTCTTAAGCCCTGAGCCTGTTTTTCAGGTTTCAGGCTCGAAAATGCCGCTAACACAACAAAGACTATATCTTCACTTCTAAAAGGGGTAAATTAATAATCTTTTCTCTCAAAGCAAGGTTACATCTGTGAGTTGGATGTAGAAGTATCAGAATCAATATAGATGTTTACATTTTAAAATAAATTCAAAAAAAAACATTACTTATAGTGAAAACCACCCTTGAATGACGGGTTAGTAGACTAAAAGCTTTAGGAATCCAAACTATAACATATAATAAGTACCCTGTATCAAGATTGATGCAAAACAAGTGAAATTTGACCTTTTTAGACAGATTTAGAAAAATAAACCACTAAAGTTAGCGGTTAGCAACTGCCAACTGAACGTGTCTGTCTCGTGGGGAAAACACCCGCTATACTCCCGGTGGGTCAGCCTCGGATGGCTGGGAGGATGAGTAGAGTCAAGTTGCTTACTTATTATATCCAACTATTTACTAAAGTAAACACCATGATAGAAAAAAAGATTGATGCGTTATTGACGAGGCCCCTAGGAAGCTTCATTTTTTGTTCTCTGGACAGGGGCAATTGTTAGATATTTCAGCAACACAACAAAGACATCTTTGACACAACCATGGATGTATAATAAGAACTGGATACAGCGTGGGAGGCGGGGCCTCATTCATTCCTATGAGAGTTGCTCATTGGCGCATGATGATAAAATGGCCCAACTTTTGAGAGAGCGAAATGTCACAGATTACCGGGCATGCCTGAGAAGTACCCGTATGTGCGCTCATAGCGCATGCGCAACTTTAACCAAAATGCTCGTTCACATCAAGCACGTCAATTTGCGTACACGTAACAGCACCGCACGTTCATGACAGCATGGTAATGGATGTTATTATGATGGTTTTGATATTAACGTGGCGGCAGTTAGCAGCTAGCGGCTAGCTTATAATTATGCTAATGTACACATCAATCGTTATGTACTTATATTACGCTGTAACAGGATCTAGTGATATCCAAGCAACAGAGCTTCATTTAGCATGAAATAATTATTGCACTGTATGTATATATATATATATATATATATATATATATACAGTGCAATAAGCTTCCTAGTGCAATAAGAAGCTACAGGGACGTTAATCTAACGTCGGTAATATTAACTTTATTTAATACTACATGTACGGTACAAGATTTAATCATACAGCCCATGTAGTATAATGTTTTACAAATGATGAATTACAGCAAACATGTGCAATATATCCATTATTACAGCTCCGTGGGCTGGCAGTAAGGCGATATGGTCCGTTGTTATTGTGCATCCATGGGTCAAGAGAAACTCATGTAGTACTGAACACGTAACATGAACGTGCCGGGCAGCACGGTCCCGTGGGTTAGATGCGCATTCATAATGCAGAGGGAAATAACTCAGAATAACGTTATTAGCACATTTTACAACTTGAGGAACGAATGTTTTTAATAAGGGCTATACAAGTGCTCATACTGGGTTGTTTATTTAGTTTAAAAAAAATTATCCAATGATTTACAGACCACTCTTTCCCCATGTAAGTCAATGCAACCAATGCCAACAATGCCCGCAACCTGGGTGTCATCCTCGATTCCACCCTTTCCTTCCATTCCCACGTCAAGTCTGTGACCAAGTCGGCATTTTTCCATCTGAGGAACATTGCCAGACTCCGACCGTCACTCTCGGAGTCGGTTGCCGAAACCCTGGTGCATGCATTTGTCACCACACGCTTGGACTACTGCAATGGTGTCCTGTTCGGGGTTCCCAACAAAACCCTGGACAGGCTCCAGTATGTCCAAAACTGTGCTGCTAGGGTCCTCACACACACAAAGCCGTGGCAGCACATCACTCCCACCCTCATCCACCTACACTGGTTGCCGGTCAAGTCCCGCATCACCTACAAAATCCTCCTCCTTACCTACAAGTCCCTCCATGCCCTTGCCCCCCAGTACCTATCGGACATCCTTCACCCACATGCCCCACCCCGGAACCTGCGGTCCTCAGACTCCGGCCTGCTTACCACCCCCCGCACCAAACTGCGAACCTTTGGGGACAGAGCCTTCAGCGTGGCAGCCCCCACCCTCTGGAACGCTCTCCCTGCGGAGATTCGCCACATCCCCACACTCGATGCCTTCAAAGGGGCCCTCAAGACCCATCTGTTTGCCAAGGCTTTCGGCCCCTAAATCGATCTGTTGTTTTGTCTGTCTGCCTTTTGTTTTGTTATGTTGTTTTTTGCCTATTACTTGTAAAGCGACCTTGGGTCCCTTGAAAGGCGCTATATAAATTCAAGTTATTATTATTATTATTAATGGGAAAAAGTGTTTCCGGGCCTGGCAAACAAACGGAAGTGTAGTACCGCCGTTTGGCCGCCACAAATATTTTCATCTGAGTCCGGATCACTTCCTGGGGGCTTGGACACAACACCAACAGTGTAACCTCTCCATATTCAGTTGATAGTGCTAAGATTATTTTTGGAAAAATATAATGCTGCCCATATGTTACACATTGCATCCCTAAGAGAAATGTAGCAAATGTAATCGCACAGCAGTATTCTCAGTTGATGTGTTTTAACATCTCCAAGGAGACATACAAAAATAATCAAAAACACATGGTTATATTTTTTCTGTCTCTTTTCCTTTTTCAGACTTGCAACATGTCTGACTTTGAGGATTTCAGCAGGCAAGCAGGGCAGACTAATGTATCTGACAGCTACCAGCTGAATCCCACGAGCGTGATCGTGTCGGTGGTCTTCTCCCTCATCTTCCTGCTGGGCACCATCGGCAACAGTCTGGTGCTGGCTGTGCTGCTGCGGAGCGGGCAGCTGGGATACAACACAACCAATCTGTTCATACTCAACCTGAGCGTGGCCGACTTCTTCTTCATCATCTTCTGCGTTCCTTTTCAAGCCACGATCTACTCTCTGGAGGGCTGGGTGTTCGGATCCTTCATGTGCAAAGTGGTGCACTTCTTCATCAACCTCACCATGTACGCCAGCAGCTTCACACTAGCTGCTGTCTCTGTTGACAGGTATGTTACAGTTATTATCCTCAGAAGAGAAGATATGTAATTGTTGTAACAACAAATTACTTTGTAAAGATAATGGTGTCCTAAATACCAAGCTCATGTGTGCCATTTGAAACCATCATTGCTTTTAGAATGTCTTTTAGATAATTATTATAATCCAGTGGCGAACCGTCAGGGCCTTCAAGATATTCAGAGAATACCCTGGAACACTCAGATAAAACAAACAAAAAATCGATTTAATTATATAAATAAAATGTATATAAAATGATCTAGATGAATGCGACGAAGCAATTCATGCCATGTTATTGTTTATAACGTTGAAATGACAAGTGCAACAGGTGAAGATGAAGTTGTTGCGGAATTGTTGTGAGTATAGTATACCCTTTTCAAGATGAGAATTCAGTGAAAAGACGGACATTATAATGCCGAGGGGGAGGGGCGGCGGCGGGGGGTGGGTGTATCTACAGAAGGTCCAGTTGTTATAATCACATGTTGTTCCTGTTTCATTTCCCATGGTGCCCTTTGCTTCCTGTTTGTTGCAACTACATGAATGATTATTTTGATGATTAATCTATCAGTCAATCATTTTTATAATTAATCAACTAATTGTTTTGACATTTTCACTTGATAAATTGGAACTCTTATTCAATTATCATAGTGAACTGTAGTTTGTACTGACTTTGGTATCTCTATTTTCCTTTGCTTGTAACGTCTCAGAAATGCACATTGAGAGGCAAGTATCAGCTGTTACAAGGTCAAATCTGTGAAAATATCATTATAGCAACCATTAAAGGTCTGAATCTGAATCTGAAATTCACTAATGCATACACACCCGTAGACTAGTTTCTCTTCCCTTTAATTAACTCTAATTAATATTGCCTTTCATTCAGTCATATTTAAAGCTTTCAGGGTTATGCGTTGTCCTCCACATAAAAGTGAAAGAGAACGGATTCATGAATTATTTAAAAATTCAAGCGCGCATTTTATCGATTTGAAGGAGTGAAAACATCTATGCTAAATGCAGTGCCAAAGCTGTTGTACATGTTTATGGACGGCACTTTACAATAATAAGGTTAAAAAATGATAACTTAAGTAACTGTCAGCTAATGCCTGACTCATGATGATTTACAACAGCCTCTTTGGAAGCAAAACTGTACCTACATATTCTCATTGAAATTAATTAAAATCTGCAACAGCTCCACACTGTGTCCTGTCCTAGTCATTCATCAGAAATAGAAATTAATTAACACATTAATTAAGATAAATTGTAAAAAGTGCACAAGGGCTTATATTATAAACGTAGTATGATGACCATGCTCATGCTCTATCTATACTGTCTTGTAAGGGAAACTTCTGCAGCAATGGAGAGTCAGGACTCAGAGAGACACGAGGAGAGTTGGAGTTTTGATGTCAAACACTGATAGTTTATTACAAGTATCAGCTGGAGAAATTCACATCACAAGTCACAGCAGCCAGAGATTCTGACTGCACTGGTGGGTTGCCATGTCAAATCTGACCAGCCTCTCTCTCGATTGACCTTTTAACTAATTTACAGAGAGTTAATCCACATATTGGGGGATGATGCGTAAACACCTAGGAACACTGGAGATATCGCCAACATCTGGAGATACTTTTAGGCTCTGTGACCGAGAGTTGACCGGTCATAAAACTGGGAACAACACCATATGACTGCATTAGCACATTCCTTACGGGAGATAACAGACTCAGGTTTGGTGATAAAAGTCAACAGGCAGAAAGGTTAAATATCTAGAAGTAAAGACAGAATTATTCTCTAACAGGTCTTATATATTTTTGCAGCAAGTTTGGGTTTCATGTCATTTGTTACACAGACATATTGCTACATTTATCAATGTTTCACCTCTCTAGAATTTGTTTTAAAAGATTTCTCCAAAATGCCACATTTAAACACCAAGACCTAGTGGAACGCCAGATAATATCTCATGAACACCAGAGAATAACTCATGCTCTGATTTGGTGTCAAAAACCTTTTAAAGGATGAGATTTCTGTTAGAATTGTATGTTTTGATGAGCTTTCTTGTTCTGGAAACTGCTCAGAAACACCCTTATTGTCAGTATATCTAGGGAAGTCCTTCATCATGAATCTGAATCATCTTAAATTCCTCACTCTGTAGTTTTTGATTATACTAGAGCTTTTAATTTTAGGCTATAGTGCAGTCAGTTTGCAATAAATGGCCTCACTGCAATGAAATGGCTACTATGTAAACTAGCATCACCACCAAAGAATAAGATGAAAACAAATATTAAGATCCCTTAAGAGTTGTACTTATGCACCAGCACTTACAACGATATTGCTTGTTGAAGGTAAATATGTCAGCACTGTTGTTGTTGTTGTTGTTGTTGTTGTTCTTAGTTTGAATCTTTATGGTTTATTGCACTTATTGTAAGTTGCTTTGGATAAAACCCAGTTAAATGCTATGCAATGTAATGTAATGTAATGATTAAATGCACAAGGCTCCTGCTTGGCCAGTTATACTGAATTCATCTAAAAATGTATAGGGAACCCAGCATGCAGAAATATATTCAACAAGATAGAATAGGCTTAACACATTTGTACTGTATGCAAAAAACTGCAGTTTTGCCAAAACTGAAAGGGATTAGCATATGCATGACTTTAAAATGGAGCCTTGTGGATAGCACCTTTTCTCATTCAGATATGAAGTGACAGGTCAAAGTACCCCTGTAAATATGGCCATGCCCTTTTTTCGCCTTCAGAATCTAGCTTAACTGTAGAGCGTTATCTATTTATTATTTATAGCTAGCATTGCATGGTACCTATGGATTATGTAGGTTTTTTGGTTTCATATGATTCCAGTATGAGCCTGCTACAGCATCTGAAAGACAGAATATCAGCTCAGCCAAGGTTATACTCAGCAGAAGCACCCACTAAACTTTCAATTCATAACAAGAAGGGCTCATCTTTACTTATTCATTACATAGCTTCATACATGAGATTACCATGACCTGCCTCACCTCTTTCCCCTCAAGTTCCCAATAATCAAGACAATCTGCAAGGAAGCTTTTATTCAAGTCCCCACTCTGTTTATTCATGCTATGACTATACTTCACACATTTTATTTGTCTCATCTGAAGATGAAAAACAACCTCAGGAACATTGAGAACAGCAAGACCCAGGAGGTAGGACAATTCAGAGACCCATAAGACCTTACAGAGGCGCTGCATCTGTAATTACATTACATTGCATTTAGCTGACGCTTTTATCCAAAGCGACTTACAATAAGTACATTCGACCAGGAAGACACAACCTTGAAGAAAACAGAATCATATAAGTACATCAGGTTTCATAGAGCCAAACATTTCAAGTGCTACTCAGCTGGCTATAGATAAGCCAGTCCTTTATTAGTATATAAGTGCCTTGTTAGTAATTCTATCGCTCGAAGTGGAGTCGAAAGAGATGAGTTTTCAGAAGATGTGCAGGCTTATTGGTCATCTTATGAGAGAATCATGCATTATCCTTCCTTAAAACTATATCCCTCGCAGAGTAAATGCTAAGCCCTCATTATAGTTGTTGGAAAACATTGTCAGCTCAGTCAATATGGACAGAGTCAGTGTGCAGCTGCCCTCTGCTCACACTGGCTGTGTTTGAGGATGCGATGGATTTTTCAGGATGCTAGCTAGACTCAGTCCGGAAAAAAGCAAGGACATCTGAGTCGAGATGTGAATTGATTTCTGCTATTTCTGTGTAAAAAGTTAAAAGGCAGCAGCAGGTACACTTTTCACCAGGTAACCTAAGCAGGAATTAAATCACAGAGTGAACAGCAGCACACACACACACACATTCAGGCACACTCAGTCTTTTAATGGAAGCGATTTGCTGCTGCAGTGAGCCTGCAGGCAAGATCAAACGATTACTGTGATTTTATGCCAGTTCCCATGCGAAAATGATTCAATAAAATATTAAAAACATTGCTGTTGTTTTTTAACTAATCAGGGGGTTTATTTGCACTAAAACTAAATTATGTAAGGTAACAGTAAAACAGCCAGAGATAACAGGATATAATGAGTTATATTTGTGCAAAAATGCTTACAATTTAAAAATCATCTTCAGAGATAATTGTTTAATCTTTGTTTAAAGTGTAAGCAATATATTTGTTTTGCATCATAAGGCAACATTGCATAATACCCTCAACATTTCTTCTTTTTTTTTTTAAACTAGAGTTCTGCACCTCCTCTTGACTCTGTTTGCAGCCTTTAGGAATGACATGTAAAAGGAAAAATCTAGCTGATCACAGGTCATTTTTAGAAAGGGAGGCTTTTTTATTGACTGTTCAAAAAAGGCAGCGCATGCACATCCTTTCAGACGGTGAAATTCTGATTCAACAAGGGAAATATCACCCAGGAAGAGTTACTACTTAGAGCTTGGGCAAAAACTCCCAACCAATGGAAAGCAAACCAAAGTAAGAGACAGCCTTCGGTGAAGTGTTTCAGAGATGCAGAGAAAATGTCGCTTATAATTTGGCTTCGAGTTGAGCGACATACCCAGGGGTACCACTTGAATTACAATATGCTGAAAGGTTATTATGGCTTTGTTGCCCAATAATGGTAAATAAAGTGCCTCTTCAGACAATTGATACAGACAAGGTAGAAGTAAACTAAATTAGTTGAAGCGTGAGGATAGAAAGAAAAGATAGTCCATTTGTGAGTTATGCATAATATCCTGAAGTTCATGTCTATATGCCTTCAGGTTTTAAAGGGGGATACTTTGAAATTCCATTTCACCGACAAAGTGGTGATTCAGAATCTTGTTCAACACATTCCCAGTCTGCATCTTGTCAGACATTAACAGACAGATCATTTGCTCATGTTTTCTCATTAATCTGTCAATTTCATCCAAGCTTCCAGATAAATGTACCCGCAGTTGTGGACCTCATTAGGGACAAGTAGGTTCACTGATCTGCTTTGGTCCTTTCATGTTAGACGTGGAGTGCTTGGCCCCATTTCAGTGAGCCTTTCAGAGACCAGAGAGGTTGTTGCCTCTTATTCTGGAGAGCTATGCCTGAAGTGTCCTGCAAAAGCACATGGAAGAGGAGATTTATTTTCAGGTGACCTGCCTCTTAGAAGTAAAGCATCCAAAATATTCCCTGTGTTGAATATGGCAAATACAATTGGACAAGTTCCTTCCCAGAGTAACATATCAGGTGACGATGAGTCAAAAACGTTGCCAATCAGTGTGGTGACAGACTATTGAAAGACTTCTCTGCCAGGAAAACATCAGGCTCTTTCTTCATGATAGTACATGATGGATGGTGGGATTATCGTCGACCTGCTGAGCCACATCTAGCACAACGCATGGTTTGTGCTTTTGTCATGGCTATACCAAGGGATGTCTGTGCAATCAGATTAGACCTTTCTGTGGATATAACAGCCAGTATCACATATTTCCCTAAGGTGGATTTTATTCAATAAAACCCACAAACGGCTGAATGATCATTATCACATTAACACAAAAGACTCAGTGTGAGCGAGAGGGCTCGTAACACTGAGTGTGGAGGAAGATTGTGAGGTCGCTCACTCACAATTAAGTTATAACATGCAATGTGAAACTCTAAAACAAGCCCTAATGTACTGGACATTTACTTTAGATTTGGAGTGGACACCAAGAAAAATCTCTAAATTAATCACAATGCATGAAAGCACATTTTATTGGGTTGCACTATGAGTTTTAAATTGGTCTAATGACTCCCACTGCATGGCCCAAGATGAAACAAAACAGAACAAAAACATATCTCATAAATCAACAAAGATTTTTGCCCCCTAGAACACCTAATTACTTCTTCTGAGATTTTAGTTTTATTGAGAAGTTACAGAAAAATGGGCACCTGCTGATTTGATACGAGTCTCTAATTAAAAACGCATGAGACTCTTTCAGCCTATAGTTTTCCCACTGGCTCAGCATGTCTGCTAATGATCAGCTTCATGTGCTTTGGATCCCACTTCAATGTATATTTTGTACCTCTTTGTAGGTATCTGGCCATTCGTTACCCGCTGCGCTCCAGAGAGCTGCGGACCCCGTGTAATGCAGTGGTTGCCATGGTGATCATCTGGGGTCTTTCTCTGGTCTTCGCGGGTCCGTATCTGAGCTACTACGACCTGATCGATTACGCCAACAGCACTGTGTGCATCCCTGGCTGGGAGGAGCAGAACAGGAAGTTGCTGGACACGTGCACGTTCCTGGTTGGCTACGTCATTCCCGTGCTCATCGTGAGTCTCTCGTACACTCGGACCATCAAGTACCTGTGGACGGCCGTGGACCCGCTGGACGGCATGTCGGAATCCAAGAGGGCCAAACGCAAAGTCACAAAAATGATCATCATCGTCACGGTGCTTTTCTGCATCTGCTGGCTGCCGTACCACGTGGTGATCCTGTGCTACCTGTACGGAGACTTCCCTTTCAACCAGACCACGTACGCCTTCAGGATCCTCTCCCACTGCATGGCCTACGCTAACTCCTGTGTCAACCCCATCGTGTACGCTCTGGTGTCCAAGCACTTTCGCAAAGGCTTTAAGAAAGTGTTCAGCTGTATCCTCAGTAAAAAAGGCAGAAACAAGGTCCACGTGGTTCACGTCGCCAACACCGTGCCCGGGTTTGAAGCCGGCTCCACGGAGGTGTCGCAGATGAACGAGGAGCACGTGCGACAGAATGAATGTGAAATGATAAACAGGCCTCTCCCAGAGCCCAGAGAAGCCACGGTAACACTGAATCTGCCCTTTCAGCGACAGACTTGACAAGTGATTCAGCTTTCCTGACGGGCTGAATACAGATTGCCTTACGTGAAAGACATCGCAGCTGATATTCTCGAGAAAAAGTGCTAGCTTCTCATCACGTCATTCACAGTTCTGGTAGCAAACAGAAGAAGAGATTAAAAGAACATATTGTATTATTCTTAAAGGGGACATATTGTGACTTTTTCAGTGACAATGTGGTGATCTGCAGTGCCTACCAACCCACAAACTGTGAAATAGGACAACCCAGTCAGCATTTTGGGGGCTCACAAACCATTCAGAATAGGCTCCTCGTCCTGTGTCACATTAGAATGTATCTACACACCCATTGCTTGAGAACTACTTTTGCTGTTTTAGTTTAACATAAAGGCATTTTAATACTAAACCTCTGTGAGCATGACATGTCCCCTTTAAGTGTTACCAAACATCTGTTTCTTTCATCATCTTTTGTACTTACCACTATAGCATGTCCCTCTAGAGCAGATACAAACTCAGAAAAGTATTTATTAAAAGTGGAAACTTCTCAGTATTTCCTACTGCCTTAACCATGGCCTGCTGCTGGGTGTTTCTGTCAGTATGAGAATCTTCATTATTCCAGCACTTTTAAGAGCAGCGCAGAATGTGTCTCATAAGGTTACAGTTATGTTTCACCTTTTCAAATGGTCCCAAAGATGTTCAAAGGTTGGCGACTGTGAAGGAAAATTAATGTTAGCCAGCACCATTTACTTTTGGTTTGACTTAAACAGGGTTGGATGCAAGTTCAGGGTCATTGACTACGTTTACATGCACAAAATATTCAGGTTTTGACCCTTATTCTGAAAATGACCTTTTTCTTACTTCCTACCACATGATTACACAGCTAACCAAAATGAATATTCCCTAATATTATCTGTCATCCCTGCAATCAACTTCTTCAAATGGTCAGCTTTTTTTCCGCATTTCCAAAAACCTAATGACATTAAAGTCTTTCTAAATGTTCAGAACTATGAATCATTCTCCTAATGTTGGCAGAAATTGGGGCTCTTCTTACTTTAAGCATGCATCTGCTGTTGCATGTCCTTAAGTTCCAGAGTCCTAACCTGGAAATAGCATTGTACCACTTCCGGTTCCCTCGTCTCCAAGTCAAAGTTTTTTTTAAATGTGTTTGTGGTTAGAAGCTTGACATAGGGTCAATCTGAAAATATGTTTTAAATGTTGTTCTCAGACATAAAATACGTCAGTAAATACTGGACTCGTGAATGTTCAAATCTTCTTAGTGTCTTGCAGACACTGAAAAAGACTACAAAACGTCATCACGCCTTTAGCTTAGCAGTGGTGATGTGCAGCCAGGTGACCATAATGCGATAGACCTACAGTTAGCTTTTTACTTCTGGCAATCGTATTTACATTTCATAAATTACAAATTATAAATATGTGGAGATTATCCTGCTGAACAAAATGTAATAATTATCATAAACATGTGTTTGACACAGAGCTGTTTTTCTGCAATATTCGGAAATCCAACCGTAAAATCCCACTTTTTGTCAAGGGTTCCCTTTGCGTTGCTAACTTTGGGGTCAGCCTACAAAAGTACAATACAATACCCTAAGTGAGGCGCGTATTTCAAATCCACTGTATACATCTACAAAAAGGGTCTTAAATGTGAATATTATTGGGATATCCTACTTGATCGGAAAATGCTCGATTGGAAAAAGGCTTTAATCAAAACACCCACAAGGAACCGCATCAAATTTGGGATATTGTTATATTCTGAATACTTGTGGATGTAAACATTGTCAAGTGTGAAGGAATAGTATTCCTCTGCAAAGTGGTGCTTCTCCCCCACTGATGTAAAGTGTACACGTTTTATCTCTTATGTGATCTTTTCCTCACATAAGCTCAGCTGCAACTGTAATCTTCTGAAAGATCTAAAGTCTGACTTTGACTAGTTTTGAAAGTGCTAGTCTTTTATCAAGATGTATTTTGTCTAACTGGAGCTGATGTTATTTGGTTTTTGTTCAATCGTGCATGCAGATGCTGTTCTGTATAAGATGTTACTGGTATATTTGAATTATATATGTTAATACAATTGCGTGCAAACAAGATATTCAGTTATACTTCAATCTCAGCATTTAAAACACATCTTATTGGAATGTATACAAGAAGTTAAAAAATCAGGTGTTGAATACTTAAAGTAAAAATATTAAATTAGTAATTAACCTCAGCAGAATAGTTTTTGGACCCTACTATAAAAATGTACTTGTATTTTACAATGATTGTATTCATGGCATGTTTCTCTTGTGTAAAGTATATTTAAATGAACATGTTTATCAATGAGTGTACTTTAACATGTAACAGTTTTGTGTTTGAAAAGGTTTGTATTTTGTGAATATAAAAGCTGTGAGATGATCATCATTTACATGCTTTCATCTCCTTATGACAGCAGATCTGTGTTTTTCTCTCTCTGTGTTTTCCTGTAAGCTTGTGTCCTACCTCAGAGCAGTGAAAATAAAAACCTCTTGTCTTCTTGTTATTTTCTGTTCAGATGCAATTTTCTTCTGAGGGTCTAATTTCCGAGCAAATCATCCTCTTTTGCACTGACCTATTTTCCTTGAGTTATTTTTCTGTGATTTTGCCTGTTTTGCATCTTACAGTGCATGTTTATTTCTTTTTTAACTTAACACCCTGTAGATTTTACTCAGAAATATATATTTATGAAAAGCAAAACGTAATACATGTTTAAATGATAAAATAAAGATATTTTCAGCTGTGAAATGTACTGATGGCTTTATTCAATTCATAATATGCACATTGTATTTATTATGTTTATTGGTTATACACTCAAGACTGCATCAAATCCAGATATTGAAAAAAGAATACAAATGCAGCGGCTCGTCTGGTCTTCAACCTTCCTACATTTTCCCACACCACTCCGCTCCTCCGCTCCCTTCACTGGCTTCCGGTAACTGCTAGAATCCACTTCAAGACACTGGTACTTGCGTACCATGCTGCGAATGGATCTGGCCCTTCCTACATCCAGGACATGGTTAAACTGTACACCCCAGCGCATGCACTACGCCAGGGATCACCAACTACATTTGTCCAAGGGCCAAAATGTATCCAATAGACACTATCGCGGGCCAGCGGGGGGGGGGGGGGGGGTACAGGTACTGCATAAAGCTTAACGAAGGATCACTTCTAGGCAGGGTTGGGAGGGTTACTTTGTAAATGTAATCAGTTACTGATTACTGAATACATGCTCTGAAAGTAATCAAATATACAGTTACAGTTACGTGTCTTAAAAAAGTAAAGTGTTCAGGTTACTTTTAGAATACTTTTGAAATACTTTCTTTTTGGGTATGTTTTGGTAAACAGGAGACACTTGTTTTACTGTTTTTATGGCTTATCAAGAACTCAAACACAACATCTTGGTGTCATTCTGGACAGCTCCCTCTCATCTGCACCCCACATAACAAACATAATCCGGACTGCATTCTCCTACTGTAAACCTTTCCTTAGAATATGTTATGAATTGTAAGGTGTCCTTGGGTGCTTTGAAAGGCGCCCCTAAATAGAATGAATTATCATTATTATTTATTATCTGAAACGATGTAATAACTTTTAAAACTGTTTCCAGTCACTTGCCCCATGCATTCAGCAGCAGCAGGCCATTCACTTTGATTTGATCCCGTTATAAATGTCATCATTTCGACAATAAAGAAATGCTACATCAACGTTATCTTGCACATTTTATCTAACCATCTCCGTTTCTAACTTTCAATATATTTTAAAAGATCTCTCTCTCTCTCATCTGCGTGCGGGGGCGGGGCCTCACACACACGCTGCATCTCTCTCTCGCTCACAGACACGCTGCAGCGCTGTGCAGTGTGCACACAGTTCTGCCGGTAATGAATATTACATTTTGTGAGGAAACCTTTCCACCAATAATTCCAATAAGTATTCCAAAATGTATTCACTTCAGGTTTACGAAAGTAACTGTAATCAGATTACTCGTTTTTCAAATGTAACGCCAGCTGAATACAGTTAGCCTACTTGATTTTTGTATTCTGATTACGTAACGCCGTTACATATATTCCGTTACAACCCAACCCTGCTTCTAGGCTACTGTCCCGCAGCTCCTGCCTCTCTGTTGGACTCTGTCACAGCGGCTGCTGTGGTGCGGAGTGCACAAAGCAGACTCTTCACAACGAAGGATCACTTCTTCTTCTTCAAGGAAGGGAAGGTTTCGCAGTACGCAGTCTACTGTCCCGCAGCTGCTGCCTCTCTGTTGGACTCCGGTACTGCACCTTACTCACGAGACGTTGTGAAAAAAAAAGGGTGGGGGGCGAACGCAGTAACCACTCCGCCAACGCCACAGTCACCCCCGTCGTGCGGGCCGGATGAGAATGTCTGGCGGGCCGGATGTGGCCCGCGGGCCGCCAGTTGGTGGTCACTGCACTACGCTCTGCATCAACCAAACGGCTCACTGCACCTGCACTGCGAGGGGGACCCAAGTTCCCATCAGCAAAAACACGTGCGTTTGCTATCCTGGCTCCAAAATGGTGGAATGAGCTCCCCATTGACATCAGGACAGCAGAAAGCTTACACACCTTCCGGCGCAGACTGAAAACTCATCTCTTTTGACTCCACTTCGAGCGATAGAATTACTAACAAAGCACTTATATACTAATAAAGGACTGGCTTATCTATAGCCACTTGAGTAGCACTTGAAATGTTTGGCTCTATGAAACCTGATGTACTTATATGATTCCGTTTTCTTCAAGTTTGTATCTTCCTGGTCGAATGTACTTATTGTAAGTCGCTTTGGATAAAAGCGTCAGCTAAATGCAATGTAATGTAATGTAATATGTCTGAGGAATGGGAAATATACTTTCAATTTGCTCAAAGAGAAAAACAAATGGCAACAAAAGCGGATTAATAAAACGATGGTATTATTTAGAGATATAAAACAAAAATAATGCGAAAACTCACACATAAGCACAAGAACTTACCAAACAATACACACTTTTTTCTTAATGAATTTTTAAGAAAAAACTGTTTTAATATAATAAATACACAGGGAAGAAGAAGAACAATTGTTAGCAGTAGAAATCTTATTTCCCAGGCTCCCTCCAACAATGCTCATTAAAATGTCAAAAAAATATACAATAATTTAGTTTTTTTTGTCCGAGTTGGGTTTATCTATGGTAGTAAAGGTAGTGTAGAATCACAAAGTATATTTACTGTGTATGAAAATACAGGACAATGGTCTGTATTGTTCAGAAGGACAGGAAATATCCATTTTCTTCTCCCTGCCTTCTGCTATTTATGCTTTTAGCCGCTGTTTGCTGCTGGATTGATTATAAAAGCCGGACCGAGCACAGATCCCCCGAGAGCAGAGAGAGGTGAGAGCAGCATATAAAGGAAGGCACTAATGAATAAACTAAGCGTGTCAGAGAAGCACACTAAATTAGCCCTATATAAGCATTTTCAAACGCCTATATACTTTCTGTTGTCACTGCAGGGCCAACAAAAGAAGAACATGGTCCACAACCTGTGATAATGTATAAAATATTGCACAATCAATCAATCAATCAATCAATGTTTATTTATATAGCTCAACATCACAAATGTCACATTTGTCTCAGTGGACTTCACAGTGTGTACAGAATATCAGTATGACAATACGACACCCTCTGTCCTTAGACCCTCACATTGTACAAGGAAAAACTTCCAGAGAAAACCCACAGTTTAAAAGGAAAAATGGGAGAAACCTCAGAGAGAGCAACAGAGGAGGGATCCCTCTCCCAGGACGGACAGACGTGCAATAGATGCCATGTGTAAATCGAAGAGATAATACATTTACAACATAGGTAGACCAAATGTTTGGAAATGCATGTGTGTATAATAAGAAGATGAATCCACGAGGATGTCAGCAATCTTGTGGGAGCCATCAGGGAAGTAGTATGATGAGAGTCTGGCAGGACCGCAGAGACAGGTTCAGCCACGACTCGAAGTCCAGGACTCAGATCCAGTGTTTAGGATAGATCCAGGACACACGACCACAGCAACAGGATTAGCCTCGACTCAGGATCCCAGCGTAGATAGACACCAAAAATAGATTTGGGGGAATCTGGATTATTCGGAACATGAGAGTACACAGGTACAGACAGACAGAAGGAAGAAGTAAGGTGTCCCCCGACAGTCTAGCCTATAGCAGCTAAACTAACGTCTCTACGTACATGGACTCCCTTAGGATAGGTTGAGGGAAAGGGGTAGCAAGTAAGAAGTAAGGAACAGAGGTGGAGAGGCACAACGTGTCTACGTACATGAGTAGTATTACACATGCTGCATCAATCTCATTAGTATGCATACACAAGTGACAGGTCACACCTCCCCCACTTATGCAAATGAGCTAAGTCCCGCCTCCCATTTGGTCGAGGTGTGATATCCCAAGTAGGTGTGAGATCCGTCGATAGGAGGGGGGTGATGTGTATTCACAGGTGTGAAATGCCCCCACTGTTGCGCCTTATGGCGGGACCTTCACAGCTGTCTTTTCACATAGAGCTGCAGGTTCCTGTCTCTTAACCTGTGTGGCGGGAGAGAGAGAAAGCGCGTGCACTGGTTACGTGCATTGTTGTTGTTAGCATCTGGTGCTAGCTAGCTGCGCTAACGGATATAAGGCAGGGTTGCCAACTTTGGGTACCTGGCTGGAGTGGGATTTTGATATCATAGGTTTAATTACACATTATACGCACGAAATGACTGCTATCGTGTCAGCAGCGGGACCTTAGCATATATAGGATATATATACAATATATACAAGTACACAATATTGGACACAGACTATAAAGGGCACACAGTTTCATTCACTAATGAAAGTCAAACACATGTTTGTTTCCACTGTTTTATTGTGTGCCTGTCGCGATAAGCAATTAATTGACTTATCCTACGATAAATAAAAATGAACTCGATAAATTGCCATTTACATGAGGATGCGACTAGCAGTTTGAAAGGATGTACTTGAATTATTATTATATATTATCATGATGTCAGTCTAAAATGGTCATACAACGGTGCCGACAATAATATCGTTTATCGTAATAATTTCCGGGAAAATGTATCCAACAAAATTAATTATCGTGAGAGGCCTATACATGAAACACACACACAAACAAATCTCAATAAGCAGCAGACTTTTACTTTTTTATAATTTCTACTGGATCTTAGATCTGCGCATGCGCAATACGGATCGGCAGTTGCGGCTCCAGAGTATTTTTGTTGGGTAATCTATGGTAGGGCTAACCCATACAGTGGTGGGGCTCAAATCAGTATTTGCAATGTAATTACATACACGCTCTCCTTGACAGTGAAACGCCACGTGTGAGGTTTAGATTATTTCCCTGTCTCAATCCAAATTGAACTGTATGAAATAAAAAGGCACATTTGTCTTGTAGTAAATAAAAAGGGCGACCTGGAGCCAATCCTGCAATTTCTCCACAGGTGAAAGAGTTGACATGCTGAAAACCCAACCCCTGCAGGGGGTCTGGGGGGATTCTACCCCAGGAGATTTTTTGAAATACTAACATAAAATACACATTCTGGTACTCTTTTGAGAAGAAAAATAAATACATCTATTACTCCACGACATATTTAAAAAATGAATGCCATTTTAGTTTTTTGTTACTTTGTTCTGAAAGCTGAACCTGCTGCTCCTCACAGAGAGAAGAGGGAAGAGGCTGTGAATGACTTTACATTGTGGATAAGGGTGGATAGCCCCCATTGTTCTGTGTGTCAAAATGAAAGACAGCCCACACACCTATCAATCATCAAACCGTGGGGTCTTATTTCATTACGTGTTGATTTCTATAATATTAAGTAATGTTGTATCGATGTACTACCGCATAAGTATTCTCCGTCGGGACTTCCTGCAACAACACCACGCCGTTATCTTGATTCTGATTGGCCAGAAGACATTATCAAAGATGTTCTATTGAGAAGACGATCACTACGTGACAACAGTTTTCAAAACCGTTTCTAGTCTTCGGTATTCTTGTTTTTGGCGTGAGAATAGTGTGGGCAGCGTGAGAGCGTGAGATTGAGAGTGAAAGTGTGTGTCACACGCCAGATGCGTGAGAGTTGGCAACCCTGTATAAGGAGCTGTTTCAACAACAAGGTGGGGGGAGAGTCCTCTGCTGTCAGACTGAGAGATAACTACAGCTCAGGTGAGGTAAAGGACTCTCTGAGTGTTTAGAATCTAGATAGTTAACTTAGTCCAAGTTCTCAGTGGGTCTCAAACGGTTTGGTCACCATTTATGTAAACACATATTTCCATTTGAGGGGGGAGCGATTAGTAAAATATGCATGAATAATACAAGTAAAATGTTAACTAGGTGAAAAAAGGTAAGATAAACTTTTAAAACTTGTTGAGAGCTAAAACTAGTCTTTGCTGCTGCCTCAAAGAGGAGCAGGGAGAGAGGAGGGAGACAGGAGAGGCTGATTCAGGAGCACAGACACACTCACAACTATAAATGAACCAAAAATCAATACATATATAAGTTTCAATGTTTTTTCATATTGGATATGGTATGTTATTGGTTATGGCCATGTTCTTATGATTTTATGATTATTTAAATGTATACAGTTCTGTTTCATATGGGTGTAGTCTCTTTACAATTTAAGGTAAACCCTAATAGAGGTGTCATACATAATAACCTAATAAAAGTAAATGTAACAACTGTTAGGGAAATAATTGTCCTCGACTCCTAGATATGACGTGCATGACTAACCCTGACGTCTGTTTATCTCCTTTAAGGACATAGGCTGCTTCGGCCATAAAGTTATTGTTCCCATTCTGTGACCGGTCAACACTAGGTCACAGATGGTCTGTTGTTGTGGGTGCACCTCCTTCTTTGTTGTTTGTGGACTCCAAGGTATGAAATCTTCGAGGCCATAAGTGACTGATGCAAGTGACTCAGTGTGCCCAACTGTCTAAACTATCTTGTCAAAATATGTTGATCACTCTCTGTGAAACCAGTTAAATGGGATAACGAGAGAGAGGCGCTTCAGAATTGACGTGGCAACTCTCCCGTGCAGTCTCACCGTGACTGATGTGACTTGTGATGTGAATCCTCCGGCCGAAACTCCAAATAAACCATCAGTGTTTGACATCAAAAGCTCCTGCTCTACCGTGTCTCCTTCCTGAGTCGGTGACTCCTAATGCACTGCAGAAGTTTCCTCCACAACAACTACTACAGTGCAACAAAACAGGAATATTAAATGTGGTCTCTTAAACATAAGATCTCTAGCATCTAAAGCAATATTGGTAAATGATTTAATATCAGATTATAATATTGATATATGCTGTCTCACTGAAACTTGGTTGAGACATGAAGAATATGTCAGCATAAATGAGGCCACTCCACCCAGCCATATCAATACTCATATTGCCCGAGGCGTGGGCCGAGGAGGTGGAGTTGCAGCAATCTTTGACTCAAGGTTACTTATCAATACTAAACCAAAATTAAATTATACCTCCTTTGAAAATCTCGTTTTTAGTCTTACGCATCCGACCTGGAAAACTTTGCAGCCAATCTTATTTGTTACAGTGTACCGTGCACCAGGTCCTTATTCAGAATTCTTATCAGAATTCTCTGAGTTTTTATCAACTTTGGTTCTTAAAACAGATAAAGTAATTATCGTAGGTGACTTTAATATTCATGTTGACGATGATAAAAATAGCCTTACTGTTGCATTTAACTCTATATTAGATTCTGTTGGTTTCTGTCAGAGTGTAAATAAACCAACCCACTGCTATAATCACACTCTCGACCTTGTTCTGACTTATGGTATTGAAATTGAGCAACTATTAGTCGAACCGCATAATCCTGCTTTATCCGACCATTTCTTAGTAACTTTTGAAGTACTGTTACTAACCTACAAAGCATTAGTCAAAAGCTCCTGCAGCAGAAACCTATCTGTTAGAGCTATAGCCAAATTTAAGGAAGAGATTCCACCAATACTTAACTCGACAGCATGTCTGCATTTAGGGGAGGAAATTTATACAAAATGTCCACCACCCCAAATTGATCATGTTGTTGATAGTGCTACAGATGCGCTGCGAATAAAATTAGACTCTGTTGCTCCTTTGAAAAAGAAGAAAATAAAACAACATAGATTAGCTCCATGGCATAATGCCGAAACCCGCAAAATAAAGCAAAAGTCGAGACAACTTGAAAGGATATGGCGTTCCACTAAACTTGAAGAATCTCGTTTAATTTGGCATATTACTCTCAATGAATATAAGAAAGCACTGCGTAAAGCGAGAGCAGCCTACTACTCTTCATTAATAGATGAGAATAAGAATAATGCAAGATTTCTTTTCAGCACTGTAGCCAGGCTGACAGAGAGCCATAGCTCGATTGAGCCTTCTATTCCCATAGCACTCAGTAGTAATGATTTTATGTGCTTTTTTAACGATAAAATTGTTACTCTTAGAAACAAAATTAATGACCTCTTGCCTTTGACCAGTATAGTGTTATCAACTCCCAGAAACGTAAGTTCTAATATTATACTAGATAGTAAACTAGAATGCTTTTCAGCCATAAACCTTGAACAATTAAATTAAATGATTCTCTCTTCTAAACCATCAACGTGTATGTTAGACCCAATTCCAACTAAGCTGTTGAAGGAAGTTTTTCCATTAATTAGCACTTCTTTATTAAATATTATGAATATGTCTTTATTATCAGGCTATGTTCCACAATCATTCAAAGTAGCAGTGATAAAACCGCTTCTTAAAAAGCACAACCTCGATCCAGAGGTTTTAGCCAATTATAGACCTATTTCTAATCTTCCGTTCCTCTCAAAAATTCTTGAGAAAGCAGTCGCAAAACAATTGTGTGATTACTTAAAAAACAATGATTTATTTGAAGATGTTCAGTCTGGCTTTAGAACACATCATAGCACAGAGACAGCTCTGGTTAAAGTCACAAATGACATTCTAATAGCCTCTGACCAGGGACTTGTCTCTATTCTTGTTTTGCTGGATCTCAGTGCTGCATTTGATACTATCGATCATGATATCTTATTGCAAAGGCTAGAGCACTTAGTTGGCATACAGGGAACTGCTTTAGGCTGGTTTAGGTCCTATCTATCTGAACGCTCTCAGTTTGTACGTGTCAATGATGAATCTTCCATGCAAACCAAAGTTAGACATGGAGTGCCACAGGGTTCAGTGCTCGGACCTATTTTGTTCACATTATATATGCTTCCGTTAGGCAATATTATAAGGACTCATTCTGTAGATTTTCATTGTTATGCAGATGATACTCAACTATATTTATCAATCAAGCCTGATGAAATTAATCATCTAAATAAAATTCAAGACTGCCTCAAGGACTTAAAAACGTGGATTGACCTAAAACTGAAGTTATTGTACTTGGCCCGAAGAATTTACGAAACAAAGTATCTAAAGATATACTAACTATGGATGGCATTAATTTGGCCTCCAGTGAGACTGTAAGGAATCTTGGTATTATATTTGATCAGGATTCATCCTTTAACGGCCACATAAAATCAATTTCAAGGACCGCCTACTTCCATCTACATAACATTGCAAAAATCAGGCATATCTTGCCTCAAAACGATGCAGAGAAACTAGTCCATGCATTTGTTACTTCAAGGCTGGATTATTGTAACTCTTTATTATCAGGGTGTACCAAGAAGTCAGTCAAGTCGCTTCAGCTCATTCAAAATGCTGCAGCTCGTGTACTAACCAGAGTTAGGAAAAGGGACCACATTACTCCTGTTCTGGCTGCCTTACACTGGCTCCCTATAGAACACAGGATAGGATTTAAAATTCTTCTTCTCGCCTACAAAGCCCTTAATGGGCAGGCACCATCTTATCTTAAAGAACTCATTATACCCTACTGTCCTACTAGGGCATTGCGTTCCAAGAATGCAGGGTTGTTGGTTGTTCCTAGAGTCTCTAAAAGTAAAATGAGAACCAGAGCCTTTTCTTATCAAGCTCCACATTTGCGGAATCAGCTTCCAGTTTGTGTTCGGGCGGCAGACACCCTATCCGTTTTTAAGAGTGTGCTTAAGACCTTCCTTTTTGATAAAGCTTATAGTTAGGGCTGATTAGATTCAGCCCCTAGTTTTGCTGATATAGGCTTAGTTTGTTGGGGGACATCTTACTTCTTCCTTCTCTCTGTCTATACCTGTGTACTCTCATGTTCCGAATAACCCAGCTTCCCCAAATTTCTTTCTTTTTGGTGTCTATATACGCCGGGATCCGGAGACATGGATGATCCTGCGGTCCTGTGTCCTGGATCGCGAGCCCTGGATCTTGAGTCGTGGCTGTGGTCCTGGATCATAGGTCCTGGATATCCTCGTGGATTCATCTTCCTATTATACACACGTGCATTTCCAAACATTTGGACTACCTATGTTGCAAATGAATTATCTTTTCAATTTACACACGGCATCTATTGCACGTCTGTCCATCCTGGGAGAGGGATCACTCCTCTGTTGCTCTCCCTGAGGTTTCTCCCATTTTTCCCTTTAAACTGTGGGTTTTCTTCGGAAGTTTTTCCTTGTACGATGTGAGGGTCTAAGGACAGAGGGTGTCGTATTGTCATACTGATATTTTGTACAAACTGTGAAGTCCACTGAGACAAATCGTTAGCATAATAGCATAATTGCCTAAGTAATTTTTTGGCCAAATTGTGATATCTGCCTAACTTTACTCTCCTACCACTGCTGCATCACCCTGCCTTATTGCCTATGTCCACAGCCTATCAGAATGCATTTTAGAGTCCAAAATCACTATCTGCCTAAGTCATCGCTTTGACTTAGGCATTTTTGCAGGGCACTTTTCCTTGTTTTCCAAAAACATTCAAATATGACTTGGGCAATTATGCTATTAGGCTAACGAAATGTAACATTTGTGATATTGGGCTATATAAATAAACATTGATTGATTGATTGATTGATTGAAGAGTCTTGTGTTTCTGAGATTATGCAGAATCGCCTGGGCAGCTCCAATGACCCTCTTCCCCGACACATGAAGGTGGCCCGGGTGTAGAGCGTCCCGAATGGCTGGAATGAAACGAACGGTCCACAGTCTCTTTACCACTTCATCATAGTTTCGATCCAGATAGTATTCTTGGGTCGGAAACAAACACTCGTGTTGCTGGGATGGTCGACTTGACATCCGTAACATTTTTCCTTTCTGTACAGATGCAAGACCCTATCCAGCAGATGAACCACTACAGCTTTTACCGTATTCAGGAACGAAGCTGTCCTAGCACCTTCTGTAGCATCACCCTCTGGAGCATAAGGAAAGTATGGCGATTCAACGCCTGCTACCGATGAGTCGGGATAAGCTGTTGATTCCCCTGGAGACACGGGTGGAGACTCGGGTGGAGTAGATGGAGGTAGATACATATCCAGCCAGCCAGCAGCATCGCTGTCGAGCTCGGGTGTGCAGATTGTTGTAGATTATGGGGGTCCTCCAGGCGTTTGTTCCAGGCAGCAACTCGCGAGGAGAGACTTGTTTTTTCTCAGATCCATGGTTAGTGTTCAGCGAATGTCTTTGAGGGGTCCTTAGTTTTAAATGATCTGGTGAGGGGGGTGGGACTTGTTATGCTGAGGGGGAGGAGGAGTCATCTGCAAAAGTGAGAGTCTTTTTCACCAATATAATGTCCATCGATGTCTGACTCTGTTTAAAAAGTTCTTTAAGCTTTGTAGATTTCTCATCAATCATTTTCAGCAAAGCAGTCAGAGGCACACACAAGGATGTCTGAAAAACCCCGCATGTAGAGTTGAAATACTCCAAAACAAAATCATCAGAGGGGACCTTCCCCAGCGTCACCAACCGGCTTGCGCGGTAATACCATCGCCCCGATGGTCCGCTTTTAGTTTCCCAGACGGTGCCTGTCAGGACTCTTCTCATTTCTGGCGGTGGGGGAATATTTTCTTCTTCTTCCTCTTCCTCCACATTGAGGGGTAGTGGTGAAAACTCTTCTTTGATCTCACATTCTGTCTGCGTTTCTTTGCTTTTCTTTGCAAATATCTTGTACACCGCTGGTTCCACTATGGTTTCTTGATGCACTACTTCTTCCGATACAGTGGTTGCGTGGAGATCTCTGGAAGACACCAGAGTTAACACAGCCCAATCTGTTGAGGTCAGTGTCACTTTAACACTGCGGGGTCCATACGTTTCTCAATTCTTCAGATTGTAGAAATGCAGTTCATTCGCCATATAGTTGAATACATAACCCCAAACATCGCCATTTTTTTCCATTCTTCGTGAAGTTCTTCGGCTGGAGGCGTCTGAACCCGGCACATATACTGCATCCGTTTCTTGATTGGCGCTCCCGACGGATGGCTGTAAGTTGTGACAGGCGTCTCGCTGATTAAACCCATATCGAGGCGTCTCTTGGCCATTTTTCTTTTTTGAAAGGTGACTTGATGAGTGGAAACGACTGGCTTTTTATTTTTTTATCTACCTCCACCCCCCACTGTCTTCTGACATCACAGTCAAAGGAAGGGGGGTGAGGGGACGGGGGAGACAGGAAGGGGTGTGTGGGGTCGGTGGGGGACATCATCAGCATAATTGGGGGGGGCGGGCCCACCTGTCACTTTCTATGCATACTAATGTTATTGAAGCGGCATTTTATTTTATTTAAAACATTTTTTTAAGGCGCAACAGTGGGGGCATTTCACACCTGTGAATACACATCACCCCCTCCTATCGACGGATCTCACACCTACTTGGGAAATCACACCTACTTGGGATATCACACCTCGACCAAATGGGAGGCGGGACTTAGCTCATTTGCATAAGTGGGGGAGGTGTGACCTGTCACTTTTTTATGCATACTAATGAGATTGATGCGGCATGTGTAATACTACTTACATGCACTCCCTTAGGATAGGGTTACACAATAACAATACGGTTATACACAATGCATACATGTGCTGGATGACCTCTTTTTGGTCAGTTTTACAAGTGAAAAAACTGAAACGTTGACTTTCATTTCACATAACTGTAATAGGTTAGTTGAAAGCAATAATATTAAATTGAACCTAATACTTTTCATTTAAACTTAATATTATTGCTTAGGACTACAGCTATGTGAAGTTTGCTGACATATTACATTTAACTAAAGTCAATGTTTCAGTGCTTTCAGTGCAGAGAGACACTGCAGCAATCCATGAGAGATAAGAAGCTGCACCAGTAGCATGTGTTATTCATCAGTATGTTAATAAAATGATTTTTCTGAAAGCATGTTGTAATTCCTCTCACACATTGTCAGACGTGTCTACTGTGGAGTCTGGAGTGTTGAGTGCATCTTTCAACGCCTCTGGTCTCTGCAAACCATGTGTTTAATCCTCTGATCTGCACAGTAGCGGGGGGGCAAGTGGGCGGCAGGGGTTCGAAATGTGTGGTTCCTGCCTCTAAAATATATTCAGCCAATTTACCATTTCCGAATTTGGTGTGTGGTGCAGGGGGTCACAGGTTCAAACCCCACTGCAGTCAGCATGTCGTTGTGTCCCTGGGCAAGACACTTCACCCCGAATTGCTCCTGTGGGGATTGCCCACAGTATTGAGTAGGTAAGTCGCTTTGGATAAAAGCGTCTAACAAGTGACATGTAATGGGCTTGGGATCTTGCTAATTCCGCTCTTTTCTACAATGAAAGACAACATTAACACATTTCAAGTAAATGACGGTGCTATTGGCTAGAACCAAATTATTATGTAAAAGCTGAAAGCTGGTTGAGCAAAGAGCGAGGGAAATTGTCTCAGTACAGCACAGACCAATCAATGAAAACACTCCTTATGAGTTTAAAAAATGGGTTGTATAAGTCTCTTAAATCTAATCTATAGAAGCCATTAGCCATTTCATGGGCTTGGGATCTTACTAATTGCGCCCTGTTCTACAACGAAAGACAACATAAACACATTTCAAGTAAATTACGGTGCAATTGGCTACGGAACAAAATGATTGTGTAAAAGTTCAGAGATGTTGGAACGGAGAGGGAGGGCAATCAGCTCAGCACAGTACAGACCAATCAATGAAAACGCTCCTCATAAACTACAGTGTTTTTCAGTTGCTTACACACATTTCTGATATATAATTGCACACATTTGGAGCAATCATTCAACATCAACATTCAATTATCACAAAGATGTATTGAAGGAGAATTACAGGCAGCACCAGGGATATAATAATAATACATGTATTTATGTAGAGTTTTCCTGGTGCTCAAAGCGCTTGGGTTTTAACTTCCTGTCACCTGAGAAGGCATGGCCTAGTGTTTATTTTGCTTAGTGCTTGAGGGCTTTAACTGGATGCATCACTTATTAATTTGAAGATATTTGTAAAAGACAATATATCCATTCGTATGTTCAGGTTATTTTTCTCATAATCATGAAACAACTGAGCTAATCCTTGCCTGATTTTTGTGACGGTTGATTCAGGATTTATATTTAATTGAAGATGCTTAGTGATCTTAAGAAAATGATTCTGTATCTCATGGACCCTTCAGCCTTCTTTGGGTCAGACACAGAGGACATAAAGGATGCAATGACCCGCACTAATAACATCTCCATTATCAGAGAAGTTAGATGCACTGCTGCCAGGGGAACAAAGCTTTCACGGAAACATGTTTTCACTTAGATGACTGAAGGAGAGGTCAGAGTGGGCGACCTCTTTGTCAATATAAATGCGTTATGTATTGTCGCTCGGAGAATAGGCCTGTTAGGTTAGCTTTGATGGATGGAAATGAAGACTTTGACAGAATCCATTTAATTGCTGTTCAAACAATGCTGAAACAATCATCTAGTATGATAGCAAAGAATAATACAAACAATCTGTCCTCAGCTTTTGCAATTAAGCACCAAGAGGAAATGAGATTCCTATATTTCTTTCAATTTGTTTTACACAATGTGACATGTGTGTCCGTAAATATAGTGGTAATGATGTGATGAATGAGAGTGATCCTACAGAAGCCCAGAGAAGAGGGAAAGGTAATAACGGAAGCTCACAAGTTCAATACCTTAAAGGAAGCAATCTCTGCCCCCTCAGGACGGCTGAAGGTGCAATTGAAGCTGTAGATAGAAGTTATTGTTTTTTAGGACATCAGTCACCAGTGGAGTTGACATTTGGCGCTTAGATGTTCTCTAAGTTTCTCTGTGTAAAAACGAAACACATCTCTGATAAGCTTAGCAAGTATATCCAAAACATAAATGTAAAAATGCAGTGTGTTATATAGGTTTTTGTGCATGTAAATGGTCTGCATAGGCTAAAATCCCCAAATTCTCCTGAAAAGCCTTAATGTCACTCCTTTGTTTACTCCCCGTAACATAGTGACATCACTATGTAACACTTGCGCTTCTATTAGCTAGCGCTTCAACATATTGTACGTGATAGGCTAAGGGGCGGGGCATCTCTAATAGTTTGACCAATCACATCAGAGTCGGCCAGCTAACCAATCAGAGCAGACTGGGCTCTGGTTTCAGACAGAGGGTGAAAAGAGGTGCTGCAGCACATGCAGTATGAGAAAAAAATAAAGCTTTTTGAACATTAAAGCATGGAGACATGTCACAGTAAGATACAAATATGAACCTGAAAATGTACAATTATGTTCTCTTCAAGGACCACTTTGGAGTGTGCAGTGAGTTCTTACATGGCCCACAAATGTGTGTTTTTTTTTGGCATGGATATCATTTTGTAGCATTTTTTTTCTTTTAAATGTTCATGACTTTAAATGCAAACAAAGTGAGATTGCTGTCACAGAACGTGTAACGCAAAACACTGTGTAATACATTATTTCACCGTTTTTAAACAAAACCAGTACTACTGTTGGAATAAAAATCAATAAGAAGCTCAATAGCATTCAGCTAGACATAACAGACAATTCTGTAGAGTAGGAGGCAGCAGCAAAAGCAAATATTTCTGTTTAAACACATTTACAATGTTGTCATTCATGGTGAAAGAAAATCAAGCCATTTTGACCAGTATGACACACCACCCGATGACAAAGCATCTTTTCATTTTGCATGGCAGTTGCCAATTTACTGACACAATAACCATGTTTTGAATCATGAACAAAGCATGTTACAGATGTCCTCCCTCTATCTGGCATCTAGCCTTTGTTAGTCATGCAATATTTGACCATGAGAGTAAAGTAGCTTACATAAAGTACTTTTGCGTGCTCAGTGAGATCAATACCTGACATTTTGATGCCTCAACACACATTTCATTAGTTCACACTCAGAAGAAAATCAATATTACTTCAATATTTAAACGTTCAGTTTTTTTCCTTGCACATCACTTTGCAGTTTGATGATGGTGAGCTATACGAGATTACTATGATCATAATTATGTGTATATGGGCCATTGCATGTTGAGTTCCTATTGACATTTTGTGCAGTGTACTGTGTAAATAATGACATATTGTCAGCCCCTTCAGTATTCCTCAGTTGCTGTATTGGCTCCTTTTTTCTTTAACACAATCTTTCTAAACTGTAAATGTGATAGTCAGAACTGTTTCAGATCACAAACTCTATGCATATCTGAATCAATATAGTAAGAAAACACTTCATTCATGGTTCAAAACCAAGGTTAAAAAATTGTGAGTGGCACCAACATTTGTTTGAAAAGTTGTTTTATCACCATGTGACCCTGGTCAACATTTTTGGATTTTATTAGTTTTTTCAACATGGAAATGTTCTTATTTGTTTACACTGGCTATTACAATTCGTTTTTCGATTCTGATTTCAATAGTAGGTCAAGTTATGAAATGTTGATGCTGTACATTACACAGGGCAATTTGTGAAATAGACTCTAAACCAAAAAGTCATCTTTGATCTCTCATGTAAAGTCATAAATAGGAAAATCAAATATATCATGAAAAACAAGCAACTTTTAAAAAGAATGTAATTCATTGAGAAAACTGACCTGACCTTACCAGAGGTTGTCGAAGTACTCAGATCTTCTACTCAAGTAAAGTAGAAGTTCTATATCGTATAAGGCTTCGCCCTCAAAGGCTATCGCTATTGGGTAATCCCCACTGCACGTGTGCAGCACTGACAGACTTATTCCACGCCCACCTATGACGTGGGCCCCACCTCCAGGCTCACTTCCGTATAAATAGGAAGTAGGCCCTACAATCCACTCCTACTTTTCTTCAGCACTCCGTTGCATAAGCATTGACAAGCAAAACAAGTTATTTTAAGAGCTACTTACTGAAAAGGGCAGGAAAGTCAAGGTTGCGTCAGGGATTGCCTCGTATGCGGGTCGGGCTACATTATGAGCTTTGACAGGCACTCACAGTGTGAGTCCTGCCTGGGAATAGAGCATGCGAACGCTGCTCTCACTCCCAGGGTATCATGCTCGCATTGTGCCCGTCTCCCGCTGGCCCTCAGACAGCAGACGCTCTGGCTGCTGCGGCTGCCGAGGACGATTGGCCCGTCCAGGAGGAGTACTCCGGGGAAAAAGCCCTTGACTTCCTGGATCCGAATGGCGGGCACGAGTCGGAGGACTACCTCCCCTCCATTCAGGGATCACCGGGTGATTCCCCCATTATCTCTCCCCTCCGGACGGAGGAGACAGGTAAGGGACCCGGTGTAGGTCCGGTGTATGATCCCGTGATCCCTATCTCCGCCACCACGGCGTTGCCGTCGATTGGCGGGATTCTCCTGGAACTTCCGGAGATTATATCTAAGGCGGCCGCCTGGAGAAATCTCCCCGTTCTCCTAGCTCAGGAGAGCTCGCCTCCGGATGATATGTCCGGGGTGTTCTCCCGGGTACACAGGGTCAGGGTCAGGAGTGACCCGGTCTGGCCACGCAGGGACTCGCTGTTTGAGCCAGCTGTTTCTAATCTGTCGGTTAGCAAACAGCTAGGCTCGCTGTATAAGCCTGCGGTATTTAAACAGTCGGTTATAAGACAGCAGGGCTTGACATTTAAATTGGCCGCTTCTATCCTTTCGGGTAACAAGTAGCGCGGTTTTTCCTCTGTCTCAGTTGTGCCTACACACAGTCGTATTAAGCCTAGCGTGGCTATTACGCACAAGGTGAAAAGCACTGCACACACCTCCGCGAGTTGGAGCGTAAACCCGCCTCAGGGTCCTGTTTATGAGCCTTCTCCTAAACAGAGACAGGATGAGAGTTGGTGTGTGATGCAGCGTGTGGAGACCCCTTCACAGCCCTTTAGGGCGGGGCCCCCCTTGGGTTGCTTCACAAGCAACGGCGGCAAGGGCTCTGGCATGGCTTGTCACCATAACTACCACAGCACAACAAAAATAGTTACGCCCGCCATGGAGGCGGCTATGTTTAATGGACGGGTGGATGAGCAGGCTGATCAGCAGAGGGTACTCTCTGCATTTTGCCTTACCCCCCCCCCCCCCCCCGCAGTTCGAGGGGATTCAGGAAACACTTCTGTCATCTCAAGAACAGTGTCTTGCGCTCCAGTCAGAGCTGCGGAAACTCCTGTTAAAGAGAGCAATTTCCAGGGTTCCTCAAGGGGAAGAAAATCGGGGGTTTTACTCCCGTTATTTTCTTATCCGGAAAAAGACCGGGGGGATGATACCCATCCTAGATCTGTCAGCATTCAACAGAGTGATACGGAAAGGACCATTTCACATGCTGACAATCAAACAGGTAATGGAGTGTGTTCACCAGAGAGATTGGTGCACTTCCATAGAACTGAAGGATGCTTACTTCCACATAACCATCATCCCAAAACACAGGAAATTCCTGCGTTTCTCATTCCAGGGAATAGCGTACCAGTTAAATCGACTGCCGTTCGGATATTCCCTGGCTCCACGCACTTGTTCAAAGTGTGTGGAGACGGCGCTGGAGCCGCTACGCAGAGGAGGGATGAGAGTGTTATTTTATCTGGACGACCTGCTGTTGCTGGCTCGCTCCAGAGAGGAAGCTGCTTTACAGACGGTACAACTCGTATCTCACCTGTCAAGCCTGGGTTTCATAATCAATTGGGAGAAGAGCTGTCCTCTTCCCTCCCAGATCATCATGTATCTGGGAATGGAATTCAACTCAGCCTGCATGAGAGCACGACTCTCACAGCGGAGAGTGGAGAATTTGACAGCTCTCCTCAGGCGTGTCACACCCGGCAGGGTGGTGACAGCCCTTTCCGTGATGCAGCTGTTGGGCATGATGTCAGCTGGTCACGTGGTGATTCCACTGTGTCTCCTTTACATGAGGAGACTTCAGAGGTGGTTTATTCGCCTGCGCATCGACCCCGTGCGTCAGAGGAGACGCATGGTGTACATTACTCTATCCGTAGGTTTAGATTTGACCTACTGGAAAAATCCCCACGTCCTGTCAGTGGGGGTTCCCCTCGGCAGAGTGACGTCACACACCTCGGTGTTTACAGACGCATCGCTCTCAGGGTGGGGGGGAACATGCATGTCGCAGGCAGTGGGGGGACAGTGGCCGCCTCACATGTCCCTTCATATAAACACGCTGGAATTACTCGCCATATGGAGAGTAATCCAGCACTTCGCCCCGTTGCTGTGGAATCATCATGTGTTGATTCGAACAGACAACAAGACGGCGGCAGCCTACATAAATCGTCAGGGAGGTGTACGATCAGCGCAGCTGCTGGACACAGCCAGACGGCTGTTGTGCTGGGCGCGCACACACATACTCTCGATCAGAGCAGTATATATTCCCGGCGAGCTGAACAGAGGGGCAGACCTCATGTCCAGAGGAGGTCCTCGACAAGGGGACTGGAGCCTCCACCCCGAGCTGGTCTCCCAAGTGTGGAGCAGGTTCGGGAGAGCGGAGGTGGATCTGTTCGCTGCACGCGGGAACGCGCAATGTGCTATTTGGTTCTCCCTGAGAAGGCAGGATCAACCCCCTCTGAGGGTGGACGCGTTCGCACACAGACCTTGGCCCAGGGTGTTACTGTACCTTTTCCGTTGTGTGTCCCCTGCCTCATGTGCTGTCATTCCTCCAGCTGTTGCTGGACAGGAATTTGGCCTATAATAGCACGATAAAAACATATGCGGCTGCCATTTCTTCATGCCATGTAGGTTTTGAGATCAGCACGGTGTTTAGTCACCCTCTGACAAAACGTTTCCTACGAGGAGTACAGAGACTCAGACCGGTATCACGTGCTTTAGCGCCTCAATGGGATTTGGCTGTAGTGCTGCACGCACTAAGTAAAGCTCCTTTTGAACCTTTAGATCAGGTTCCCCTGAAGTTTCTGTCAGCCAAAGTAGCTCTGCTCTTGGCTCTGACATCAGCTAAAAGGGTGAGTGATTTGTCTGCTCTCTCTGTGGCTCCGTCATGTCTCCAGATCCAAGGAGATGGCAGCTCAGCGGTGTTGCGCCCGAACCCGGTTTTTATGCCAAAGGTGATCACAAGCTCGTTTAGATCGAGAGTGATAACCTTGGATGGCTTCTTTCCTCCTCCTCACACATCAGAGGAGGAAGCCACATCTCATCTCCTCTGTCCCGTGCGCGAGCTGGCATGCTATGTTGCACGCACGGATGCTTTACGCAAATCCCAGCGTCTGTTTGTGCATTATAGGGAGCGCTCATTAGGGCAGCCTCTATCTGCACAGCGCCTGTCACACTGGCTGTGTGAGGCTGTGTCACAGGCGTATGTTTCCTCTGGGTTGGATCCCCCGGAAAACATTAAAGGGCACAGCACCAGGAGAATATCCAACCCAGTCTCATAAAAAAACGTGTAATAACTACGTTGGTCCACAACGTAGGACGTAGTATTTCTACAAAAACGCCTCTGAAATTGTAAGATCCCTACGTTTTTTTTCACCATTCATTCCAATGGCTGGCGTCTATGTCACGTGATCTTCACATTTCTCCCTGCAGAAAAAAAAAACATGGCCGAACTTCATTTTATTCTCGGTGGAAAATGCCTATTTAAAGTTACTTTGGCCATTAAAATGCGTTTTGATGTCATTTGATGCGAGAAATATGAGTTGTTATTTCAGATTATGTGTGCAGTGGATGTACATGATCTTTAGTTTGCTAGTTATTACGAAGATTACTTCAGGAAATTGTGTCTCTACAACATTTTCATTGTTACCAAGGTGGTTGCTAGGGACGCTGCTATCGATATTATTTCTGTTATGTTGTGTAAAATGGTGTTATCTGTATTGCTACCCCCTTCCCCGTCAATGTATAGTGTTGGTCCACAGTGCAAACGTATTAGTTTAACAAAATCCGCATCTAAAATTGTGGCATAGTGTGGTGCCGAGAGATGGGAGTCGGAGGCGGGGTATCAAAGGTACAAGCTAGACTTTTATTTAGCATCTCAAAACACATGTAAACAGCTTCATGCCCGGGAAGCGAAGACCGGCGGAGACAGGAAGTCCGGCTCACTAAAATGTCCGTGCAGAACAATACCCTAACCCATAGATCCGTGGGTGAACAATGTCAATCACCACAATAGATACGTTATTTTCCCCTGTGCAATTCTCCATTTACTCAACAATAACACATAATTATCCTTGTGTTTATTTGTTTGATTAATAAACACAAGTTGGAGTCCGTCAGGACCGAGGGTCGGAGCAGCTCATTTGCTTTACAGAATATTACACCCGGAAGTAAGTATTCTCTCCGGTTCGTTTGACAAACCCCGTGATAGTCCTCAAGCTCTGTGATTGGAGAGTGTGCTCCGAGGGTTACACCGAGCCTCGAACAGCACTTGAAATGGGATGGAACCACGGCAGACTGTCCAAAACTGGATTTGAACGGGTCCACCGCGTCCGTCCCCCGTCCTCCCCACCCCGTCCCCAGAACTACACATGCTGGCTATTGTGTTTCGCAACATGTTCTCTATCTATGGCACGTCTCTACTGGGAATTGTAGTTTTAAAAGACGTTTTCATATTTCCCATAATAAGAAGTTGCCAGTATTAAACTGTGTACATCCCTGGAAGTTTAGGGGATAGGAAACACTCAAATTTAAAACATATAATTAATAAATGGGTGAACATTGCTTGTGCCCATAAGCAGCATTAATATATACCCACATGCCAGCTAAGGTCAGAAGAGCTTTATTTAACAGCTGGTCTTATGTCTGTGACCCCTCCTGTTGTTCATTGATAACATTACATTACATTAATTGATAAGCCTGAAACATGCACTTGTCAAGGTTCAGAGGCAAATTTTGCAAATATGGCAGTAGCCATCGATCATCTTAAGATAAGATATACTTTATTGATCCCAAGTTGGAAACATTTGCGTTACATCAGCATGTGTAACAGTTGTAAATAGCAGTGGTGTTTATTTGTAAATCATTTAGTATAATCACACAAATTCTGTGTTTTATATTTAATAATTCTGTGTTCTTTATTTATTGATTGTTCAATACCTGACAAGGCCGGAGATGAACAACTTGGGTCACAGGTTCCTCAACAGTGCATCACAAGACATCTTTCAATATGTGTGTACCTCCACCATTAAATTGTCATATTCTGCACATTTCTTATACTATCTACATACATCTTATAAGAGTATAATACATATGTATAATATCAGTTAAAATAAGTGCTTCAACATAGTTAACATTGCTGGAGGTATACACAAAGTTTTACATTCATTGCATAACTACACAATTTGTGAATACGATATTATTACATTATTACTACATGTCACTTGTTAGACGCTTTTATCCAAAGCGACTTACATACTCAATACTGTGGACAATCACCACAGGAGCAATTTGGGGTGACGTGTCTTGCCCAGGGACACAACGACATGCTGACTGCAGTGGGGTTTGAACCTGTGACCACCTGATCGGAACACCCGATATGTCAATAAACCTTAGAAAATCTTGAAATCTTGAAGGGGATGTGCAAAATAGTCATTATATACAGTCTTTAATTAACTATTAGTAGAGAATAACGAGTAATGAACATACTTTATAGGGATTCTATTAATATCTAATAATAAAAATAATGAAATTCAATAACATGCTTTAACCACTAGGTGCCCCTTTATATCAGGTGTGCACGTTTATGGTGTAAATACAGCCTATCTACCAATTGGATCAAATATAAAAGTCAGCCGAATTAGCGTTCATACTGCAAGGAGACGTATTGTGTGAAAAGAAATGTAAGATGTTGTTTAATTGTTGATATATTTATGATCCACGTCACGTTTCCAGTGTTGGTGGCAGTTCCTCATGTTTGTCTAGAAGTCTTCTCATCAAGGCTCTATAAATAGAGAACTACAGCAGATATGTAACATTTAATGCAGCCGAACCGTGTATTACAATGCCGTTATGTGATGACTTTCAAAGAGAAAAGCAAGCACACTCGGAATAAAGTGTTTTCGGTCTGTTTCCGGTATTTGTTTATGACGATGTGAGACTGGAATTGCACAGGGGAAAATAACGTTTCTATGCCACCATTTTAGATGCGGATTTTGTTAACTAATACGTTTGCGCTGTGGACCAACACTATACTTTGACGGGGAAGGGAGTAGCAATAAAGATAACACCATTAAACAGTTAAACAACATAACAGAAATAATATCGACAGCAGCGTCCCTAGCAACCACCTTGGTAACAATGAACACGTTGTATAGACACAATTTCCTGAAGTAATCTTCATAATAACTAGCAAACTAAAGATCATGTACATCCACTGCACACATAATCTGAAATAACAACTCATATTTCTCGCATCAAATGACATCAAAACGCATTTTAATGGCCAAAGTAACTTTAAATAGGCATTTTCCACTGAGAATAAAATGAAGTTCGGCCATGTTTTTTTTTTCTGCAGGGAGAAATGTGAAGATCACGTGACATAGACGCCAGCCATTGGAATGAATGGTGAAAAAAAACGTAGGGATCTTACAATTTCAGAGGCGTTTTTGTAGAAATACTACGTCCTACGTTGTGGACCAACGTAGTTATTACACGTTTTTTTGTGAGACTGGGTTGGAATATCAACCTCTACGGCGTTGCACGGAGGAATGACAGTGGAAGACATTTGCATTGCTGCATCTTGGTCTTCACCCTGTTCTTTTATTCGTTTTTATTTGAGGGATGTCTCCCATACCTCTCTGACACATTCAGTACTGAACATGAATGCAGTAATGTCGGGGTTTTTTCAGTTGCATGCCCTCTCTCCTGCCTGTCGGCACTTAGAGAGCGGCCTTTTGTTCCCCTCTCTTGATCGTTTTTAACAAGTGAGATTCGATCTCTACTTTTTATAAACGACATGTAAATAAGCCTACCTTCGTTCCCTGATGGAGAAATATTCATTTTTTAATGCTATATTCCCTGGGAATGTGATGCTCCATTTACGCACGGCGAAATGGACATGGGTTATTAACTGAGTAGGTGTGTTTTGTGCTTCTGGTAACGGACGGAACCAGTGGGGCGTAGACTACATCCTGCTTCGCCCTTAACCCAATAGCGATAGCCTTAGAGGACGAAGCCTTATACGATATAGAACTGGGGTTACATACTGTAACCCAGTTTCTATGAGTATAGGCGCAGCCCTCTAAGGTTCGGGCCCCACTGGTTCCGCGAATAGCTGAAGAAAAGCTGTTGGAGTGGATTGTAGGGCCTACTTCCTATTTATACGGAAGTGAGCCTGGAGGTGGGGCCCACGTCATAGGTGGGCGTGGAATAAGTCTGTCAGTGCTGCACACGTGCAGTGGGGATTACCCAATAGCGATAGCCTTAGAGGGCTGCGCCTATACTCATAGAAACTGGGTTACAGTACGTAACCCCAGTACCCGAGTGTAGGAATACTCTGTTAAAAGTAAAAGTCCTGCATTCAAAATGTTACTTAAGTAAAAGTACAAAAGTATTGGCATCAAAATATACGTAAAGTACCAAAAGTAAAATACTCATTATGCAGATCGGTCCATCTCAGAACACCATACTGTATTATATATTTGTATTGTAATTATTGATGCATTAAAGTGTTATCAAAGCTGGTAAAGGTGCAGCTAGTTTTAATGACTTGAATTTACTCCAGCAGTAACTAAAGTCTAAGTCTATTTAATTTAAGTGTTGATTATATTTCACATCATTAATACACATCTGTAAAGTAACTAAAGGTACTCCATAATGTAGTGGAGTAAAAGTACAAGATTTACCTGGAGTGGACTAGAAGTACAAAGTAGCATTACATGGAAATACTCAAGTAAAGTACAAGTATCTCAGATTTGACTTAAGTACAGTTCTTGAGTAAATGTAGTTAGTTACTTTACACCTCTGGACCTTACGGAAAAAGGCTTACATCTGGCTCGTTTCCACTTCAGGCCTCGCTCGGTTTGGTTAGGCCTTATTAGGCCCGGCTCACTTTAATGCTGCGCTTCCATTACAGTTTAGGAACTGGGGTAGGTACTATAGTAACGCAGTGTAGGCGGAGCCGTGACGTCATCTTCAATGAGAGCCCCAGAAAAACAACACAGCCGTTAGCTCTTAGCACTCAGAGCTCACAGCTCTTCATATCTGTTCAAAAACTAGACAAAAGTTAAACAAGTACAAACCACAGACTGCCTGTGTCATGGCGAATACAGTCGCTGGTTTATTTATGTCTGTATAGGCCGTTGTTGTGAGTGTGGACGGTCGGAGCATATATAACGTTAGCTTAGCCAAGCTCCATTTAGAAAACACGCATTTTAAAAGGTTTTTCGCCTGCTGTCTGTCTGCAGACTTGTCAAAGCATTAATTCATGGTTTTTACTAACCGGTATCAGTATGTTGTTACTTCGGCATCCTTTTGAAACGTGTATTACAATTAAATCACGGTCAAATATGTTCATCTTGTTGTAGTTGTAGCCCCCTTGCTAGCGATTTTCTCTCTTTAGCATACTCAGCCCGACTCAGCCTGGTGGTTCCTGGCCCTAGAACCACGATTTAGTCGGGCCAGAAAAAAGGTGAATAAGTAGCCCCGAGCCAAAACTAGGCCAAGTGGAAACGCAACCAAAAACGGGCTCTGCACGGCTCGGCACGCTTAAAGCGAACTACCCGCTGCAGTGGAAACGCGCCATAAAGGTCACTTGATCAGCCTTGTGTTTGTTAGAGCATATTCCATAAAACTATCCATTGTAGACAAAAGATGCAGACTCTTTGGATCCTAAATGAGTCCTCAGTAGATAAAGGTCATAAACTCATGTGCTTATGACTCAGGAAGAGGGAAGTGAAGACAATTGTGTCTACAGGTTGCTCAGCATGTGGCTCAGATGATTTAATCAAAAGTAATGATAAGGAACAGCAGGTAGATGCAGCCACACAGTGTTACTGTGGCAACCCCCTGCAGTGCAGTCGTATCGTGCTGTTGGGAAAAACGTAAGATGGTACGCCTTCTCTGCACTGGCTCCCTTTAAGATCCAAAACAGAATTAAAAAACCTCCTCCTCGCCCACAAAACAATAATCATGGATCTTATCTTAAAGGGCTCATTAACCCAAAAGAGCACTGATTTTATTGAATCCAGGGTTACTTAGGGTTCCTCCAAAAGTAAAGTAGAAGCTAGAGCCTTCAGCTATCAGTCTCCTCTCCCTCTCGACATTTAAGAGAAGCTTCAGACTTTACCATATGATAAGGCTTTTGGCTCAGACTTGCATTGGACCAGCCCTGGTATAACATTACATTCCTTGTAACAATGACAAAGAGACCCAATAAAAGGACAAAATGGCCACAAAGAAACATTTAACAACCACAAAGAGAGATGCATAACTACAAAAAAAGCACACAACAGAAAGAGTTTAAACAACCAAGTCTGCGTGTTTTGCTCATAGTAAGAGTCTCACACTGCATTCATGTTCAATAAATGCATGGTTCTACCTTGGCAATCAAAGTTATTTTTCTTCACGCCAACTGCTACTATAATTACATGTCATTGTTCTCATATTTCTATATAGCCTAGGTTATGGCAATCATTGTTTTTCTGTGCATTTATCTCTCTTTCATGAACACCCACTCTTTGTTCGAGGTTCCTTCCTGTTCACCGGGAGTATTTTATTGTTGCCTCCCACACTTCCTGCTCCTTGGGAATTCTATATTGGTAGATTGATATTATAGTAGTAGTACTGATACTGTTTCAATCACATTAGTATGCATAAAAAGTGACAGATGGACACGCCCCCAATTATGCAAATGCTATAAGTCCCGCCTCCCATTGTGTGAGATCCTTTGATGTGAGGGGGTGAGGTGTTATAACAGGTAGGTGTGAAAAGCCCCCCCTGTGTAGTGCCTTTGTTGTCTAATTCTTTGATGTGTTGATTAAGGCAGTCTCTTTGAAGTTATGTTGTCTGGCCCCTGTCCCCTCACACCCCTTGGTAGTCTAATCCTTTGATATGAGTTGTTATAAAAGGTAGGTGTGAAAAGCCCCCCTGTGTAGTGCCTTTGTTGTCTAATTCTTTGATGTGTTGATTAAGGCAGTCTCTTTGATGTTATGCTGTCTGGTCCCTGTCCCCTCAGGGTTGTCTAATCTAATTAGCCTTTGATGTGTTGCCCTTTGATGTGAGGTGTTATAACAGGCAGGTGTGATTTCACACTGGTGTGTTATAATCCTTTGATGTTAATCTAGGTGTCTCTTTTAAGTTATGCGTGAGACGGTCTAGCCCCCGCCCCCTCCCAGCCCAGGCCTCTCCCCCCCTTTCTCCACCCCTTCCTTTTGGCTATGAGGCCGGCAGATAGTAGGGGGTGGAATTAGGTGAAAATAGAAATATGCTCAAACTAAATAAAAGACAGTAATTTCCACTTACCAAGTCACCTTTAAAAAAAGAAAAATGGCCAAGAGACGCCTGTGACAACTTACCGCCATCCGTTCGGAGCGCCAGTCAAGAAACGAATGCCGCAGCTGTGCGGGGGTCAGACGCCTACAGCCAGAGATATGTGCACAAACTTATCTCGTGCCCTCTTTTGGTCATGTAAGCACGTTCATGTGTGCTGGAGGAGGGGCTCTGTGAGGAAGTGGCAGATTTCCCCCCCGGTTCTGTACTTTTCAAATATGTAAAGAGGGAAATAATAAAAACAATAAAAAAAAAACATGATCTTTGTCTTTTTTATAATTACTTTACACAACTATAAGGAAACCCCCAACGAAGTTATATGAGGTTGTATGGGTGTAATATTAGATTTTGCTGTATGCATCAAAAAAGGTTTGACTGCAAAAGACTCTTACTTTTACAGAGGGCTCCTCATGTTTCTTTTTAAGTTTTTGTGAAACTGTTAACTACAAAGAAGTATCTGTTTGCAAAGAGGGTATACATATTCATTTAAAAAGATCTTATTTAGGTTTTTAATAGGGATACCTAAGGATATTCTCTTTAGTTGTATGGATTGTGAACTAATGTGTAATTACTTTATTAACTATAAGAAAGTCTCTCTGAAGAGGGAAATAATAATTTAAAATATCCTATTGCCCCCATGATCTTGTCTTTTTTATAATTACTTCACACAACTATAAGGAAGCCCAATGTGAAGTTATGTGAGGTTGTATGGGTGTAATATTAGAATTTGCTGTATGCAACAAAAAAAAGGTTTGACTGGTGAAAAAGACTCTCACTTTTACAGAGGGCTCCGCCTCCCACTCAACATAACCAGTCCCACCCTCCTCACCAGATCATTTAAAAGTAAGGGGGTGGAAATAGATGAAAAAAGAAATACGCTCAAACTAAATAACAAGACAGTCATTTCCACTCACCAAGTCACCTTTCAAAAAATAAAAATGGCCAAGAGACGCCTCGACATGGGTTTAATCAGCGAGACGCCTGTGACAACTTACCGCCATCCGTCCGGAGTGCCAGTCAAGAAACGAATGCAGTATCTGTGTCGGGTTCAGACGCCAGAAGTGAGAAGAGTCCTGACAAGTACCGTCTGGGAAACTAAAAGTGGACCATCGGGGCGATGGTATTACCGCGCAAGCCGTTTGGTGACGCTGGGGAAGGACCCCTCTGATGATTTTGTTTTGGAGTATTTCAACTCTACATGCGGGGTTTTTCAGAAATCCTTGCGGTTGCCTCTGACTGCTTGGCTGAAAATGATTGATGGAAAAGCTACAAAGCTTAAAGAACTTTTTAAACAGAGTCAGACATCGATGGACATTATACTGGTGAAAAAGACTCTCACCTTTGCAGAGGACTCCGCCTCCCACTCAACATAACAAGTCACACCCTCCTCACCAGATCATTTAAAACTAAGGACCTCTCAAAGAAAAGCTTTGTGTTTTTTCTACCTAGGTAAAAGAGCGTCGGGGTTGTCTTACGAACATGTGTTATCTCTGTATCAAGATGATGTGTTTAAAAATGATTTTTGTGAAAAATCCCAACGGTGTGAGAGACGTCATAAAGACACTCATTTTAACCACAGTGTTTGTTCTCTACAAATGTTTAAAGATTGTTAAAAAATGTAAAAAAAAATAAAAATAAAAAGGTCTGGAGACAAAATTAATTCAGGTGACTCTGTCTTTATTAGGAAAACAAAAATATAATACAAATGGTTTAGGGGGTAAAATTCGGTTTCTTTTAATGGCAGGGTTTGCTTTGTTTAAAACACTTGTTCAGTTAAACAAGGTTTTTTCTTTTCTGATAACCTTACATATTTTTAGTTATTTTCTGCTACCAAGATACTTTAAGATACACCTTGATGTACGCAACACTTAACAAAGGGTATAATATGAAGTACTTGGTAAGGAATGGGGTTTTCTTTAAGGGGTGCAACACTTTAGAACTGGGTAAAATATTCATTAATTTGTAATGAATTGAGTTTTCTTTCTTTTGATTTTCAACATACTATTTGTACACAATGACTTTTCCATATTTCTGACAAACTATACTTTTTACTTTTTCCGTAAAATCTTGACAAACTATTACTTATTTTTAAATTTGACCTATTGCTGCTTGTTTGGAAATGATAGATGAAAAAGCTACAACGCTTAAAGAACTTTTAAAAAAACGTTCAATTCTCCAGATGACTCCTCCCCATTCAACGCAATAAGTCCCACCCTACACTCAGCAAATCATCTAAAACGAAGGACCCCACTAAGACGACCGTTGTAAACTAGCCATGGATCTGAGAAAAACCAAGACTCCCCCCGCGAGTTGCAGCCAGGAACAGACTCCTGGACTACCATCATCACCACCATTTTGGACACCCGAATCTTGCAGTACTACTGCTGCTGATGTTACTCCGGGGGCCAAGACGTCTCTGTTTATGAACACAGTGAAATCGGTGTTGGTTGATATTGTGGAGAGGGTGATACATCGGTACAGAGAAGAAATCTGCAACGGGTGCCAAGTCAGTCACCCCGGCCAGAGGCAACACGATTTTCTGAATGACATGCCCGATTTTTTCTTCAGAAACAATTACAAAGCGTTAATGAAAAGACTCTGGCTCACCGACTCCATTACTGAGATCGACCAGACTCTTATTGATAAAGACATTTTCACGGATGATTGGAGGATCCAAGGCACTTCGGAGGCTTTTCTTCACAATCTCAAAAATTGCAAACGCCTCAAGGAGAGACTTGAAAAGATCCATGCCGAGTTGGATGGAGAAGAAGAAGACTAATAACCAGCAGTTGACTGAAGCCAGGGATTTGTTCGATACATTGACTTTTTTTCTTTAAAGTAAAATAAAAAACTACTATGCAAAACGCTCTGTATATATTGATCATAATGTAGTCAATACCCTTTTAATAAGTGTGGTGATGAGGACGATTGAAAACAGAATGAGTAGTGACCCCTGTGTAAAAAGAATGGCTGAAGTTTGTAAACTGGAAGACATTTTGGATATCGTTCGTTCTGGCAGTACTATTCCGGGTCATTGGGAAACGATTGTAAACGAAACATTTAAAGTGGTCCTGGAATCTTCATTTTCCGAAACATTCTGTAACATTACCGCAGAAATGAAACAAACATCAAAAGTCTATCATGTGCTCTCATTGTATGCTCTGTTTGTAGATGTAATGCATCTATGTGTCGAAAACAGCATACACATGAATATTTTGACTGAAGTGAAAAAACTCCACCATGATATTTACAGTAATATGGGGAATTCTAAGCTGGAGACGGTCCTGGGGATGTTACAATCAGTATAACTATTGATTTTTGTGTGTGAAAAAATAAAAATGTAAATAGGACATTTTTAAAAAATAAAAAAAGGGGGTTTTTTTACATTTAAAAACGATTGTCTTCATTATAGCAAGGGGAGCGTGTCTGATACATGTGTATTACAGTCCTTCACATGCACTGTTGTCTTCATTATAACAAGGGGAGGATAACAGGGAAGATGTAGGATAAATGTATATTGAAACGTGCGTATTATACACCCACAGAAACACAGAAACGCAGAAACACAGAAACACAGAAACACAGAAACACAGACACACAGAAAACACTAGTAAGACAACCCCGACGCTCTTTTACATAGGTAGAAAAAAACCCAAGCTTTTCTTTGAGGGGTCCTTAGTTTTAAATGATCTGGTGAGGAGGGTGTGACTTGTTATGTTGAGTGGGAGGCGGAGTCATCTGCAAAAGTGAGAGTCTTTTTCACCAATATAATGTCCATCGATGTCTGACTCTGTTTAAAAAGTCCTTTAAGCTTTGTAGCTTTTCCATCAATCATTTTCAGCCAAGCAGTCAGAGGCACCCGCAAGGATGTCTGAAAAACCCAGCATGTAGAGTTGAAATAATCCAAAACAAAATCATCAGAGGGGTCCTTCCCCAGCGTCACCAAACGGCTTGCGCGGTAATACCATCGCCCCGAAGGTCCGCTTTTAGTTTCCCAGACGGTGCTTGTCAGGACTCTTCTCACTTCTGGCGGCGGGGGGATATCTCCTTTTTCTTCCTCCACATTACATTACATTACATTGCATTTAGCTGACGCTTTTATCCAAAGCGACTTACAATAAGTACATACGACCAGGAAGACACAACCCTGAAGAAAACAGAATCATATAAGTACATCAGGTATCATAGAGCCAAACATTTCAAGTGCTACTCAGCTGGCTATAGATAAGCCAGTCCTATATTAGTATATAAGTGCCTTGTTATTAATTCTATCGCTCGAAGTGGAGTCGAAAGAGATGAGTTTTCAGTCTGCGCCGGAAGATGTGCAGGCTTTCTGCTGTCCTGATGTCAATGGGGAGCTCATTCCACCATTTTGGAGCCAGGATAGCAAACCCACGTGTTTTTGCTGATGGGAACTTGGGTCCCCCTCGCAGCGAGGTTGCAGCGAGTCGTTTGGCTGACGCAGAGCGGAGTGCACGCGCTGGGGTGTACAGTTTAACCATGTCCTGGATGTAGGAAGGGCCAGATCCATTCGCAGCATGGTATGCAAGTACTAGTGTCTTGAAGTGGATTCTAGCAGTTACCGGGAGCCAGTGAAGGGAGCGGAGGAGTGGAGTGGTGTGGGAAAATTTTGGAAGGTTGAAGACCAGACGAGCCGCTGCATTCTGGATGAGCTGCAGAGGTCGGATGGCACATGCAGGTAGACCAGCCAGGAGGGAGTTGCAATAGTCTAGGCGTGAGGTGACGAGAGCCTGGACCAGAACCTGGGTGGCTTTCTGGGTCAGCTGGGGACGAATCTTCCTGATGTTGTACAGCGTATATCTGCAGCAACGGGTTGTAGCAGCGATGTTTGCAGTGAAGGACAGGTTGTTATCTAGGGTCACACCCAGATTCACATTGAGGGGCAGCGGTGAAAACTCTTCTTTGATCTCACATGCTGTCTGCGTTTCTTTGCTTTTCTCTGCAAATATCTTGTACACAGCTGGTTCCACTATGGTTTCTTGATGCACTACTTCTTCCGATACAGTGGTTGCGTGGAGATCTCTGGAAGACACCAGAGTTAACACAGCCCAATCTGTTGAGGTCAGTGTCGCTTTAACACTACTGGGTCCATACGTTTCTCCATTCTTCAGATTGTAGAAATGCAGTTCATTCGAATAGTTGAATACATAACCCCAAACATCGCCATTTTTCAGAGTCCATTCTTCATGAAGTTCTTCGGCTGGATGCGTCTGAACCCGGCACAGATACTGCATTCGTTTCTTGATTGGCGCTCTGGACGGATGGCGGTAAGTTGTCACAGGTGTCTCTTGGCCATTTTTCTTTTTTGAAAGGTGACTTGGTGAGTGGAAATGACTGTCTTGTTATTTAGTTTGAGCGTATTTCTTTTTTCATCTATTTCCACCCCCTTACTTTTAAATGATCTGGTGAGGAGGGTGGGACTTGTTATGTTGAGTGGGAGGCGGAGCCCTCTGTAAAAGTGAGAGTCTTTTTCACCAGTCAAACCTTTTTTTTGTTGCATACAGCAAATTCTAATATTACACCCATACAACCTCACATAACTTCATATTGGGCTTCCTTATAGTTGTGTGAAGTAATTATAAAAAAGACAAGATCATGGGGGCAATAGGATATTTTAAATTATTATTTCCCTCTTCAGAGAGACTTTCTTATAGTTAATAAAGTAATTACACATTAGTTCACAATCCATACAACTAAAGAGAATATCCTTAGGTATCACTATTAAAAACCTAAATAAGATCTTTTTAAATGAATATGTATACCCTCTTTGCAAACAGATACTTCCTTGTAGTTAACAGTTTCACAAAAACTTAAAAAGAAACATGAGGAGCCCTCTGTAAAAATGAGAGTCTTTTGCAGTCAAACCTTTTTTGATGCATACAGCAAAATATAATATTACACCCATACAACCTCATATAACTTTGTTGGGGGTTTCCTTATAGTTGTGTAAAGTAATTATAAAAAAGACAAAGATCATGTTTCTTTTAAATTGTTTTTATTATTTCCCTCTTTACATATTTGAAAAGTACACAACCGGGGGGGAAATCTGCCACTTCCTCACAGAGCCCCTCCTCCAGCACACATGAACGCGCTCACATGACCAAAAGAGGGCACGAGCTAAGTTTGGGGGGACTTAGCTCATTTGCATAATTGGGGGCATGTCCACCTGTCACTTTTTATCAATCAATCAATCAATCAATGTTTATTTATATAGCCCAATATCACTTCTTTGAGAGGAACGGAAGATTAGAAATAGGTCTATAATTGGCTAAAACCTCTGGATCGAGGTTGTGCTTTTTAAGAAGCGGTTTTATCACTGCTACTTTGAATGATTGTGGAACATAGCCTGATAATAAAGACATATTCATAATATTTAATAAAGAAGTGCTAATTAATGGAAAAACTTCCTTCAACAGCTTAGTTGGAATTGGGTCTAACATACACGTTGATGGTTTAGAAGAAAGAATCATTGAATTTAATTGTTCAAGGTTTATGGCTGAAAAGCATTCTAGTTTACTATCTAGTGTAATATTAGAACTTACGTTTCCGGGAGTTGATAACACTATACTGGTCAAAGGCAAGAGGTCATTAATTTTGTTTCTAAGAGTAACAATTTTATCGTTAAAAAAGCACATAAAATCATTACTACTGAGTGCTAAGGGAATAGAAGGCTCAATCGAGCTATGGCTCTCTGTCAGCCTGGCTACAGTGCTGAAAAGAAATCTTGCATTATTCTTATTTTTATGCATACTAATGTGATTGAAACAGTATCAGTACTACTACTTATTATAACTTATGATATGATGAGGCGCATTCACACTGCGGTACTTTTCCCACAAAGGTTCATGCGAACTTAGTTCATGAGAACTCTTTTATCGCGTTCACACCAAAAAGAGCCGGTACTAAAATGTGTTCATGTGAACCTTTTTACCCCCACGAAAGTCCCTGCTAGAGAGCAGGGACTTTCGAGCGGCTCTTTTGTGAGAAAAGAGCTATATTTCTGATTGGCTGGGCGGATTGCAAACCACGCCCCGTAAAACTTCCAAAATGTTTTGTGAAGCCGCCATTTTATTATCCTCGCATTAGCATTATTAGCATTAGCATTAGCCCAGCGCAGAAACGCAGAGAGACTAACGTATGGCAACACAAAATAAAACATGGGAGCGGTGGAGATGAGGAGGTGTCGGCGTTCTGGCGATTTACTCGGAAGGCTTCAGTAGAAGCTGCTGGGACTCCCAGCAGCTTCTACTGAAGCCAGTCCCCAACTCCGGGGACTTCCGGCCGGGGACTGTGGGCAGCAGTATACGCTGTGAAGTTGTTTGTAGCCTGCCAGTAAACCCAAAGCAGAAGAAGAAGAAGTGATGTCAGCGGCTTCATTTGCCTAATCCACCCCCAGGGACTTTTTCCGGTGTGAACGCGATCTGTACTTAGTTCATGCGAACTAAGTTCGCATGAACCTTTGTGGGAAAAGTACTGCGGTGTGAATGCGCCTATAGGCTCTATTTGACTAAAAATGTACTTATCATTTATGCACTAAGGTTTTGATTTAGTTCAGAAAACATAATAGTAACGTTTCTGATTTACCCCCAAAGGGTGCAATAATCCATCAACTTTAATCTGAGCCAGTAAATAAATCATTACTCCATTATGAGTGTGTCGATTGCTTCACTGGCATGACTATGAAGAAGCACAATCAACATAACAGCATCAACCTTATTTGCAATAAAACCCTGTGAATTGAACATTTCCCTAAAATGAGTGTCGATTAGCAGGTCAGGTAAAAGCGGCAGAATTTCTGATGGGCAGCAACAATGTGATTATGGGTATTTATCCAATATATAAACAAATAGTGCGAACAAACAGAGACAGCAGTGTTTTGAGTGTGAATATGTTGCTACTCATTCAGGGTGTCACAATGAATCAATTTATTTAAAAACGTAGGAAAAGCTATTCACTTAATTTTTTTAATTTAGAATAAACTTTGATCCATTATTCATTCTCTGTTTAATATTTGATGTATGTTTACAGGGGAAGAACCTCTGAGATGAACACAGATGATGAAATATTACCAATAAACTAAGAGCGCCATCTTCAGTCTGTGATTTAGCACTGCACTTGTGCTTTAAAAACAGATGCTCTCTATGTAGCATTCTGTGATCGTTAGAGCTAAATGATGATTTTACCCTTAGTTGCACGAGTGACTGGACCCTACACTCTTCCATAAGTGGGTCAAAAAGGACCCATATTAGAAGTGTTTATGCCATTTTGGTTAAGAAAAGATGTATAATATTTAGCATTATATTTTGGTTCACACTAGACATTATTTTATATTTAATTTTAGAATTTTTTTTTACATTTTGAAAAAAAACGTTTTCCCATAGGATTCCATAGAAATGCATGCGGGTAATTTTTGACCAATGACGATGCAGGATTGGGTCAATCACACTCAGAAGTCAGGCTCTGGTTTATTGCATGTATTTATTGTCCGGGTACCTTTAAACGGTAACCATGCTATGAACAGAAACAGGTCCAGGGGAGTGAGTGGGCTGCTGGCTGATGACAAAGTTGTACATATTTACAGATGGAAATGTGACAAACATTAAACAAGAAATACAAATAAATCCCGGTATTTATGCCCCCACATGTGTGAAAGTCACAGCAGATGTCATTAGCATAGTAGCAAAGGCACTCTGACGTTTATTATATACATTTCATTGATTTTAAATAATAACTTTTGGGGCTTTCACAGTAAGAAACTTCACAGATGTTATATTTCAAAAAGAAATTAAAAAAAACAAATCAAGATAATACTTATAGTATTACATTTGATTATGTACTCAATAGTGGATCATTTAACAACGCAGTATATATTAAACTGATTTAAGTAAAGAATCTAAAAAAAGAGGCAGCATTGATAAATGGCTTCTGAACACACACACACACACACACACATAGTCCAGCATCTGTCGTTAAAGGCTTTCATTACAGCAAAATGACGAAATCCACGGAGACCTTGAAACTAAATGTCATGCTGCTTTCCAGATTGATTTTTTGTTCAATTTCAGTTTCTGTTCCAGTGCAAACGTTTCATTTATGATGCCAAATAGCAAGGACAGGAAATATATATTATGCTGAGACATTTTTCAGCAATGATTATGATTTGTCCCTTGTAACAAGTAGCATCAGGAAATGCACACCCTGTTCATTGAAAAAAACAAAAACATTTTGAATCTTCATGCAAACGCTTAAATAAAACATAACAACTAAGTGCCGCCACAAAATGAAGGGGTACTATCAATGTGAGAATTCAAGAGCGTGCCTATGGTAACTACCATCTACTTTTTTCTCTTTGGTGTAACCTGATCTATTAACAGTAGATCATTTGCACTAAACAATTCATTACTGCTAGGCACACGATAGTCGCGATTAGCTAGAGAAGGCTAGAGATGAGAGATCAGCCCCTTCTGAACTGATACATACACAAAGCAGTGATTAAAAGAGGGTTAGTCTCTGGGATCTCATAAATAAACACACACATGGAGCTAAAACTAATAAATACTTGATGTAAACACAATAAACGCAACATTTCAGTGTCTACTGCACTCCTATACACCTACTGTAAAAAGGTAGCACTTATAGTATAGTTAAATATGCCTTTATGTGACAACTAGATCTAGGTTTGATAGTATTCTGATGACATTCACTGGCCTCTCATTCAAACGCTGTGATATGACCTGTTGGACATGTTCAAGGAGGCGGGACCTGTGTGGATTGGAACGCTTCCCTTTCATGAACACACACCGACCTCCAAAGCTGAGGTGAGTTCTTTAGAAAATGCAATGTTTAACTGGAAATAATTTAAAGAAAACTAGAAAATTGACTTCCAAATATTCATTGGCACTTACTATTCATTTTAATTCATAAAAAAGGTAGTATTTCTTATTCACAATCTTCAATTAGAATTTTAGAAACTTTAGAAAAGATGGTCTCAACCCAATTGAAATTCAGCCTGATTAATGAACCGAGTATAATCAAAACACATTTAAAATTGGGAAAACGGGCTTCTAAAAACCTAAATGTCTTAATGTGTAGTCTCAACTTGTTTTTAATATTTTTCTAAATTATTAAAGTAAAGGGCCAGTGTTGTTTTGGATCAGGGGACCTAACCTGCATAGATATTCACCTACTTTCCCCCTTTCTCCATAGTATTATTGCATTGCTGTGTTAATTTGTTAGGCAATTCTCGTACAACTTCAATTTAGTTGGGGTAAACAACAGTGTACATAAACATAGCTAATGTCTACAATCCTATATGGAGCATACAACAAGGAACCAGCAGAATGCAAACAACCTGGGCAGAATGCGGTTATGCAAGCCAATAAAACAATAAATTACAACTCTGTGGTGGTGTCATGGATAAAAACACTACTCACAGCTTTAAAAGTGACCATAAATGCTCTCCTGCAGTGCCATGACTTACATTAATCTTGTTAAAGTACTATTTTAGGACCCAGGGCTGGATTGCAGTGCACTCTACAGGGGTTTCCATTTCTCTGGCCACATGTAGGTGCTTTAGAAATTCACGGTGCAACCTACCTTGAGACATATTCAGTGGTGTACAATACAATGAAAGTGCAGATTGAATGAAAATAAGTATTATTAAAGTGAAGTATTAAACGCACAACATGAATAAAACAAACAAAAAGTCATCCCAAAAAAGGATTTGATCGTCTTCAACAGGGGCCACACTCCTGCTTCAATAGGATTGAAAATGAGCATTTTAAATACTTAAATAGATATAAAAATGTTGTTATCTTTTAACACAAACTGTACACATCTGGTACCAATACATATAAAAATGACAAGTGTGGTTACTTTAGAAAGGGCAACCTCTGATACGTCATATCAAAAATATGTTGCTTTAGTAGCACTTTTGTTCTTCTTCATCTAGTAAACTTTACAATGCTACATTACACTCCGACGAAGTGAATGAGGTCTTTTTTTTTTTTCTAGTCCAACGTCACTGCAGTGGTGCTCCCCGAGCCTCAACACCGCACCGCTCTTCAACTCTGCATCCACTTCCTGTGTCACTTTCTTCTCATGCTCCTTCAATCCCAAAACACTTCCTCTTCACCCTCCAATTGTTCCTCATCCTTCCTCTTCAACGTGAACGTCAATCAATTTTTTCCACTTTCCCGATGATCTTCTCCTCAAAGATGGGCAAGATAGCGTCATCTTCACGTACCTCTTCAAACACCACCCCACAGTCAAACTCGTCGCTCACCTTCTTGAAATAATACCTGAAAAAAGACGGGGACCAAAGTTCTCCAGGTTAACAGCTGTGACTGCTACTAACCATGTGTGAGGGGCGTAATGTGCGGAGGTCATTTGGTATATCAATGTTTCTGTTTTCTGTGCAGTATTTATTGGGTTGATGTATTCAGATAAGAAGTATCAAATAAATTAACTCCAATGCACCGTGTGTGTGTGTTTCCTCGCTGCTTGTTTTCCGACACACATTAAGAGTCCTTAAAGGAGCTTCTGCTGTTTTTGCCACTGGCGGGCGGACCTCTCCACCTGACAACAGTGTCAGCAACAGGCTAGCTGACACTTTTATATAAATCATTTTGATGTTGTTAGAATTAATATTCTTTCCCATACATCCCTTATATAACTGTAGCTCTAAGACTGATTTAAGAACTATTGGTGTCTCAAAGCATGTCGTGTTATATTTATGTTAAGTCATTTGAATGAAATCTTACTTACTAAACATGTGTGTTTAATGTCTTAAGCTATGTCCACAGGTATCAAACAGCAATGAGTACATCTCACCTGTAGTTTCCTTTCTTCGTCAGCAGTTCTTTGAACTGGCCCAGTGTGACCACCCTCCCTTTGACCGACGTCCTGTAGGGTATCAGCTCCTCACAGAAGTAATATGCCACAGTCGTGTTCTCACAGGGATGCTTCTTAGTGGCTTTGTGTCTGCACATGGAAAAAAACAGGAGCATATTTAGAAACGATCCTGTTATTTAACTCCACACTTCAAATGAATGGAGAACAATTATTTTTTAAATAAAAAAGGACCCTAGCAAATTGTGTCGAGTCATGATCATTTCCTGACAAGCACTTTAGTTAGTTCTTCACTTTCTGATATGTGTACCTAACTTTAAAAGTCTGTGGTGATTCCAAAAGCTGCTTCTTTAAAGATCAAACTTTCTAATCAATACGTGCAGTTAGTGAGTGAGGAGAGAAACAATGTGGGCTAACATCCTGTAGCTTTCTGCTTCAGCAAATGTCCTCCAAAAATCAGTTCAGAGGGAAACAACACTGAGGGCTCTCTAAGGACAGCTTATATTGGCAGAAAACAGAAATGAAAAGTTAAACAAGAAGCAAACAATCACTGAAACAACAGGATGTTCAGGTGAAAAGGACACATCAGCCAAAGTGGAGGCAGAAAAAAAAGGAAAACATTTCACACAGACAAATGTTGTTGTTTTCTATTTTGTGAGAAAAACAATCAGATGAAAAGTGTTCACAATAAAGTATGCCATCAATAGAGGTGTCTCAACCACAGACAGGCAGACGGCAGTGGAGTGATGGTGTCCTCTGGTATGCATGGCTTCCTGAGTGGGTGTGCCATGCAGCACAACAACAATAATCTCATCCTTCATGATCTCAGATGTTTTTGCCCGATATCTTTTGTACAAACATGAACAACCACATAACAGCCTCTGTGTTTGTCCCTGGGATGTAGCTAACATTGCAGGGACATTAATAGTTGTATGATTAGTTGTTATAACAACCAAGCTTCTCTCTTTTTTCACGAAACTCCAGGCGTATGAAAGTGATGCTTTCAGAACAATATCAAATATATAAGAGAGGGAATAAGGACCTGTTTCACTTCCTAACACTAGCTCAAAGTAGCCTATGATAACAAATGAAAACTACAGTATCAAAGCAATACTTAAATACAAATAAAAGACATTTATTGTATTGCTTATCCCCTTGTGTTCCTTGGACTGTTACATCATGTTTTTATGCTGCATGATTGAAAAAGGTTTGACAAGAATTTAATTTCTTGTTCTCTGTTTTAATTTGGAATATGTGCCATGTTATTATTGTTATGTCCTTATATTATAAGTGTGTGTCTTTTTGCAAATATCCACGTATTGAGTGAGGAGAAAAACAATGTGGACTAACATCCTCTAGCTTTCTACTTCAGCAAATGTCCTCCAATAATCCATTCTGAGGGAAACAATACAATTCTGTTCCTGTCCATTATCCCTCGCTGCTCTGAACCCCGGTGCAACATCATCTGCCTTCATCTGCCTCTCACAGTGTCCCTGCTTCCCTCCATGTGTTAAGCACCCACAGAGAAGCCAGTAATACATCAAACAGAAAGAACAGACTCTCGCCCCGATACTCCTGCCTCTGGAAGAACACCAAAATCTGTTCGACCTCCTCTCTGATCCTCTCTCTGGTGCTTATGGGAAATAAGCAGCATGGGATCTGAGTTTTCTACCATCAAGTGTGATCCGAGATATTAAAGACAGAGCGGAGGAATAATTCAGTTTCTCTAAAGGACACTGAAAAAAACATTTCCTTACAGATGCTAATAGATGGATTTCAACCTCTGTAAATCAACGAACAAAACAAACAACCAACTCAAGGATAGAGTGTGGGACACAACATGATGACATCACCTAACAGCACACTGAGGATTAGGGTAGCTGATTTCTAAACATCTCTTTTTGTAGCTCTACAAAAGCACACAATCCTGGGTGATTCACTAACAGTGATGGGAACGGCAGGTTATGACCCATGAGGAGATGGGGGATTGTGGGAAAAGGACGTACACTGGCTGGGAGAGCTCGCTGTCAGAGACGGCGGGCACCACGCTAAGCGGGGGGAACAGAGCAGGCCTGACGGCGGTGCGGCCCCTCTGGATCACCTCCATCACATACCTGGGGACCAAACAACCAGGAGTTAGACACAGACCGGTCTTAAGAGCATAAAGGCTAGAGAGGGTAACTTTCATTTGGCTAAAAGAAAAGAAGGATAGATACATCCCCCATCCTCTGTTGAAAAAGTGGACAGTAATAACGGGACATGTGCGTCCACTTACCTTTGCTTGGGTTGGACAGTTCCTGACTGAATCTTCTCTTCCTCAAGCCGCCTGCACACCTCCTCCAGCTGGATGAGGGGGCTGGGAGCGGGGTTTGGGGGCATGGTTGGGTCCTGGATGAAAGGGTGGGACGGCTGCACGTTGTTCCGCTGCTGGGCTTCATGGCCTGACGTCCTCTTGGACCCAGTGGTACTCCTGAAATGTAAAGATATGACTCCTTGAATAATCAAAAGCCTACGTTAAAGCTTGTGAAGCTGACAATTGAGCGGCCCGACCAAGCAAGGAGGCAGAGGCAGAACGTCCAAAAATACAACCCGGTGTGGGTATTTATTCAAATCATAAGCACATGATTCACAGCCTCAATTGCTGTTCCCCTGAACACAGTCAGCAGCCACAAGGTTCTCACCCACACTACCAGCCTCAAAACAGACAGGGCAACAGACCCTAAATACACACACTAATCAGCAATTCGACACAGGTGGGGGGGGGGGGGGGGGGGGGGGGGGGTGGAGACAACACAGGGCACCAGTTGCACACAATCAACAGCCACAGACATGGGGGAAGGGGAACACTTTTAACATGAAACCAGGAAACAGAGACAGACAAACTAGTTACATAAATTACATATATTCCCATGCTTCCTGTGCAATGTTTTTAATGCTATATTACCCGTAACGGAGGCCGAGATCTATGGGCCCAGAGGTCACCTCCGTTACAAAGCTTACTCTTAACTAGAGATATCAGTCTAATCCTAACCCAAATCGGCCAAGGACACTACAGTGGGTGCATCTCTTCCGCGAACAACTCTTAAAGGGGCCCTATTATGCTTTTTGGGGGTTATCCCTTTCCTGTAGTGTGTTATATAGGGTTTTGTGTTTGGTCTGCAATGGCTGCAATCCCAAAGTTCCCTCCAGAGGGAGTTTCTCTCCCAAACACTCACCATCACCCCCCCCCCTGCCCTTCTTTGTTTACTTCTGTAACATAGTGACATCAGTACATTACACTTGTGCTTCTATTGACTAGCACTTCAACCCTGTACGAAATAGGCTAAGGGGCGGGAAATCTCTAAGCGGTTGACCAATCAAAACAGATCCGGCCAACTAACCAATCAGAGCAGACTGGGCTCTGGTTTCAGACAGAGGGTGAAAAGAGGTGCTGCAGCACAGGCAGAATGAGAAGAATAAAGAGCCTTTTGAACATTAAAGACTGGAAACATGGCACAAAATACAAATATGAAAAATGAGCACAAAAAGGAGGTGGCACTATGTTAAGTGTCCTCACTGACCCGTATGGGCTCCTCTTATGTTGAACCATTTCCTTCTGTCCTTCCATCAGCCACAAGAGGATCTTCTGGTTTTTCTCCATCTCCTCTGGAGGCGCTGGCCCGTCATAATTCCGCACTTCGTCACCCTTCTTCAACACCCTTTTACACTGTGGGCCACCTTTGCTACTGAAAAATAAACAACTTGTTAGTGGAAAAAAAGGCAATTTGGGAGCATTACCAAAAAAGAGGAAAGTATTTCTTACCTATACCCTGTGTGATCCACGGGGTTGGATCCCATGCCGTCTGCGTAGCTGCGAGACTTGGACCCATAATACCCCGTCTCTGTGCCCCAGGGGAGGTTGCCGTGGACGCGCATGGCCGCCTCAGCCTCCACCTGCTCCCTGGGCTTCCCGACGGCAGCGTGGTGGATGTGGTGCATGTGTTTGTGGTGGTACAGGTGGTCTCCCTTGACGCCGTGCCTGGACGGATGTTTCCCCTGCGCCACTCCAAGTCCCGCCCCTTTTGCCCCTGGGACACCGTCCGGCGAGCGTGACTTGGGAGAGTGGCGTCCTGTGCCGGGGGACTGGCAGCCGGGGGTCTTCATGACCCGCTGCACGTGGTCGTCCAGGATGCTCTCGGGGTTCTCCTCGTGAGCGTCTCTCAGAATAAGACCACTGTAGGTGTTGTCGGCATAGCGTGAGTTGTAGTTCTGCGGATAAGCACCAGGGGGGAACCTGTGACTGGATGACGCTGCAGCTGTGGACATGACTTCATCTCCTTCCTCTTCCTTTAGAACAAAAAACAAAACATTCATATGGCTTTTAATTTGGGTTAAATTTCAATTCTCACTGGTATCATAGTCCATGCTTTATTGTGTTTTTTCTGTTTGGTTTTATTTTACATGTTTTATTTGATTTTTTAAATTGTTTTATTTTAACCTTGTCCTGTATTTATTTTAATATTGTTGTCATGTTTTATTTGTTTTCTTGTTCTGTAAAGCACTTTGAGCTGCTGTGTGCATGAAAGGTACTATACAAATAAAGTTTATTATTATTATTATTATTATTTAGATGAAAAAACACTGAAAAACAAAAGAAATTCCAGGTTTTAAAGATCCATTATTAATATGTGAAGCATGTGATGATAAAACTAAGACATAGAAAATATATCTTTGTGCATTTCATCCTGTTAACAGCTTATTTTCAAACACATTTGACACAAAGGAAGATTTTTTTCTCAGGGTGCATTTGCTGTACTTATTTCCGCCTGTAGATGGCAGATTTAGCCAACATGTGTCTTCTCCTTCTCACTGCAGAGGTTTGGAGACAAACTAAGAATTAACCCAGTATCAGTCAGATGGCAGGGTCTCTGCCTGTATGCAGCACATTTGTGCTGTTTCATGTAAGGCAAGTGCAACCGGTACAGCTTCAGTGACTGATCCCATTCTGACAGGATCTGCCTATCGCTGCAGGCTAAACTGTAGCTTTCATATTAGCAGTCACTATGCAGCGATGGAGGAAACACAACAGTGGATAAAAAGGAATGCAGTCATCTAAAACTGGATTTTAAGGACTGAATTACCTCATATCTGACACTACTGTTACATACTCTCATTGTTTAAACGTATATGTTTATTTCAGCTTAACTTATGTGAATGTTATAGTATTATATTGTTTCAAATCACACCGTGTTGTACTGCAGTGCTTGCTATAACATTGTATTGATAACATCAGGCAATTCATTTGTAAAAAACATGCTTTATTGTGTTAAAGCTCGTCTTTATTGAGACGAGGGAACAGGAAGTGGTCAAATGCTAACTAATTTCCGTGTTTAAAGACTTATTCTTTAACAGAGGAAAAAAAAAGCAAGAAGATGAGACTCGATGAAATCATGTGGATCTTTTCCTCACAGCAATATAATGATTTATTTTAAAACCAGGAGTCCTTTATGCTTTTGAATGATATACATTGTATTACCTCCGATATTATGGATATAAAGCTAAGCTCAAATGTCCTTTTCTAGAAGCTCACTTGAGCATCTCTTGATGATGGCAGTTATTTCATGCTTGCCTCCAGGTTTAATAAAGCAAACCTCGAGCTGTGTGATGGCTGCTTCTCTCCTTTCCAGGGCCAACTGTCCGCCTTGAGACTAAGTATTTGGGTTTGTGTACTGAGGGAGGTTTTGTTTGTGGTTGCAGAAACCATTTCATCCCCGTTCAAGTGACATCAAAGAGGCGGCACGCTGTTCCAGGCTTACAAACGGCCGAGTGTGCAGGTGCTCCGTCTGATTCATCGCTAAGCCAGATCGCTGACAGGCCAAGGATGGAAATCTCCAAGTGATTCATAATGTGTTTTTGTTCCACATTCAAAAGGCTGGCCTCATTAATTTCATTAAGGATGGACGGATTTAAGTCTCCTTTGTTACTGGAAACTTTAAGCCCAACGGACAAACACACAACTTGCTTTCTGGCTCAGAAAAGAGCTTTGATGGTTCTCTCACAAATTACTGATACTAATAGTCTGCTTTTTAATACCATATTATTAGTCATCATTTGTTCTTTTATTAAAGTGAATCAAAAAGGTATGAAAGTGAAAAAAGGTCCTTTCATATCAACATTTGTGGAATGAGGATTAAACATGTGATCCTCAAACCCAGCTCAGACCAAGAATATGAGAGCACAAAACTATAGCAGGATTTGTTTCAATGCTCAATATAAAACATTGCCAAAACAATACAAACTCATCTGGAGCCAAGTTTATTGCACAATTGACTGATGAGTTGATTGAAAATAAAAGTGGGTTTTCTCTTTCCTGCAGTGGGTTATATCGTTTATTTTGCATGTAAATGGTCTACAAAGGCTAAAATCCCAAAGTTGCCTCCAGAAGGAGTTTCTCTCCCACACATAAATAAAAAACCCTAAATGAACGCAAATATGGCCATTAAGGCCCGGACACACCAAGCTGACACCAAATAACTGACACAGACGGACCCCCGACTGTTGCGTCGCCTCGCGTCTCTGCGTCTTGGCCATGTGTCGCACTGGAACACACCGCAAAGACTTCAGCCGACGGCCAAGAAGCACGTACGAACTGCGCATGCGTGAGTGGCAATAACTCTCCTTACCAGCAGGCGGCGGTAGTGTGTATTCGTTATTCAAAAGAGGCAACAACCGGAAGACAGACTGCGTGATACCCGAGAGAAAAAGAACAAACAACAAATAGCGTGTGCGTTCCATTTTCACTCTACAGCGAGAAGCTCATGGGGCTTTCCCGAACCTGTGTCGAGAGCTGGAGTTAAATTAAATCTCAGATTTGCCTTCTAAAATAGTTTGTTTGGGTCCCTCACTTCCGTTTCGCTTCTCGTGCACTGATTCGCTAGCTGAACAGCCAATAAGAGTGATTTATTTTGCCGACAGCCTTTGGTTTTCGGCCGAAAAGGTGTCGGCACGGCTGAAAAGACCAATCTGAGTAGGGCGTGTCGACGCTCATCGTCGGCCTGACGCCCATCGATGGCCAAAATCGGCTTGGTGTGTCCGGCCTTTAAAAAGGACCCCATGAAGAAAAAGGCAAAGGCTTTTTTTGTTATACAATTTATTGTACTGTTGACTGTATACCAAATAAGAATACTGCAGTTGTCATATATGTATTGTACAGACACAACAAAGCACATTTCCTGTATGTGTAAACATACCTGGCATAAAACCTGATTCTGAAGAATAGAGATTCCCCGCACTTGTTTTGTCCATTCTATTAACATCAAATCTAGAAAATGATGATCTGATAAATCCAATAAGAAATAGTTGGGTAAGGGAACCCGACATTTCATTTTAATCTGGCCAACAATATTATTAGTTGTCATCAGTAGCCAACATGGCCCCATTCGACCTGAAGGTGATTCAAGGTCAGATCAAACACGTGTTCCTTTTTCTCCCTGTACTGCCTCAGTTGTATTATTTTAGAGGTAATTTAGGTACACACAGGGCTCTCATAACTCTTGTTAAACCAAAGTAATATAACAATGGATCTGCGTGTGCTTTAAACAGTATATAACATGAAGTGAACATACCAGTCGTACTCTCTTCAGCCGCTCCTCCAGCTTCTCCTGAGCCTCTCTCTCCCTCAGGACGCCCTCCAGCCTGCTCATCAGCTCTGCAGCAAACCTCTCTGGCTCCACGTGGATATCCTTTGGAATCCGGTTAGTGCGCTGGGGGAAAAAAAAAGGTCAAACTGTAAAAGCACTCTCCTCTGTCACTGCTGCATTTCTGTCAACACCATCTGGGCTTTTACCATCCCTGACCCTTTACTCATCTCAGATGAAAGAGTTGAAACTTGAGCGGGAAACATTTAAGTAAACAGTGTCGAGTGTTAAGATCAGAAGGGCTGGCACACGTCATAAATTACACTCATTTTAGGAAAGTCAAAATGAAAAGTATTTTGGAATAAGGGATGCAACATTATGTACCTTAAATATAAATAATGATGTGTCTGATAATCATAGATATTACACTTAGATAATGTATTATTAAAAAGGCTATAACATGAAATAGGTATCAGAATGCATGGTTAGAGATAAACACTATGGCACATTTTTACCTTTATGATTTTGTTAATGAATGGAATAAAATAGATGATCTTTTTATCGAAAATGCATATGGATTAACCCATACATACATTTGAAAATGCTGTATGTGTATACACCCTTAGGGCCCCTACACACGGCGGCGTGCGTTGCGTTGCCGCTTGGCAGTGGGCGTATCTTGAGCTTGAGGAGTTTACGCGATCAACCAACAACCAATCTATGGTGCTATTTTACGCAACATTCCATGCTGGCTAAATACTGTCTATGCCTGCTAGCTGTCCATTCAAACGAAGTAAACTGGATATAAACTCCCCAAACAGGTGAAAACCTACCAGTTTCACCCACTGTCTCTGCCACCTCCCTCCATGCCTGGCTCCTCCGGTTTGTATCCCGGTAGGTGAACAGGGACTGATCATTAAGCACCGGGTGATTCCCTACCGCTACGATTATTTTCTCCTCCATTTTTTGTCATATGAGGAAATGAACTGCAGTATGGCTCTCCCAGCATACACCCGGTTTGATTGGCTAGCGCTTGTACTGGCAGATTTGCATAAACGGGATTTGATTGGCTGACGCCTCCGTCGAAGCGTCAAAAGTAGAACATTGCTCTACTTTTGCAGCGAGCACCGCGAGAGAAGCTACGCTTTGCTCCCACAATGCAGTTCGGCGAAATGTGACATCACCCCATTCAAAGTGAATGGACAGAAGCGTTGAAGAGTCAACGCACGCCGCTGTGTGTAGGGGCTGTTATACGAACCGCCCTTAAAGACAGACATGTGGTTTTTCCTTCCTTGTTTTGTTTTTTGTGTTTCCAATATTTTGTAAAAACAATTAAAATGCAGCAATACTCAATACATATTAATGTGGAAAAGAAATGCTACATTTACAACAACTTCAATGAACCCACAACCATTTTGTCATAGTGATTGTTTTGGGAGTTTTTCAACATTACGGAGAATGTATGCTTAACAAATTGATCGATGCCTCGGTATGTCTGACATAGAGGTTGAAGCTTCACTTCCCATCAATAAAGAAATCACCTTGCAAGCTTAAAGAACATAATATACATTCATTGAGCATGGCAAAAAGATTTCATAGTCGGCACTAAAAAAAAATTGTTTTATTTAATATTCTAAAACAGGAAAATAAACTAGGAAGAATAGCAAGTTTCAGTTTAAATGACACTAATCTCTCCTTAATGAATGGATGAGGGACATTTGTTTCCTAGCTAATAACGTGAGTATTTGCACTGCAGTCATAAAAATGCAAAGCTCCTAGTTTGGAGCCAGTTTAAACAAAGAAAAGGCTTGCAGTGACATTTAAAAAGATACCTACAAGCCCTGTCATTTCTCTTATTGCTGATGAAGGGATGTCATGATTAATTTGTTGGGGCAGGGAAACGTGAGAGTTATGCTTTGGGGATTTGTGCTCTACTACACAGTCAATTCATGCATCCTAATAGGATGCTACGTGTGGAGTTTTTAATTTGACTCTTTACTCCAAGGCCTAATTAGGGCCAGGGTTTTCCTACCAAGAGACAGGGTAAGCTGCAGAGGGAGGCATCAGGCTGTCACAGGGGAGGATTCATGTCTGCTAGGCTTCAGCGCTCACAGCTTAGGAGAGCATCAAGCTACATTTAGACAGCTTTCTCTTTCACCATCAGCTATTCTTACACTCCATCACACGCCCTGTGACACTGCACAGCTCAAATATGCACATCTCCGATGGTGCAGGCGAGAAAAATAAGACAGTTTAAGAGAGGTGTAGAGGCAGAAAGTGAGAGAAGCCATGAATAACTCACTGGGATATGAGGTAGTGGCACTCGCCCATTTGCTTTGGCGCTTTCGTGCATCTCCCGGCGATGCTGTTTGCGGTATCTGTAGGGTGGAACCCCATCTCTGGAATTAACAACAAAGACATTTTCATAAAACATCCTCATGAATAAACAACACAGGCAGCTTTGAAGTTGAAGGCTTTTTTATTCTGCATTTTTTTTTCCCTACTAAAACACCTTGTAATTATTGATAATCAGTGCAGCGGGACGGGCTTTCTCACAGGCGTATTGTATCCCTCCTCCACCACAAGTGGTCCGGCTGATTACAGTGACATGTTAACACTTCCATCAGGCTGTAAGTCCATGTGGGGTTTGGTCATGCTGGGTTTCACACTACACTGTGCTGGAAGCTCTGGACCAATTAGCTGATAACTGCCTAATCCATTCAGCTTCAAACACATTTGTTGTCCAGTTGTGCAAGCTTTGAAGTTTCTCATAATCCCTTCGTGCCATCTCTGAACCTAGAAAATATTATTTCTAAAATCTTCTTACTGCAGCCTGGTCTGCACGCTCAACTGAAATACAAGTTGTCCTGCTAGAAAGGATCCCATATGGTACAAAACATTGGGTGCTGGAAAAGGACACAATTTAAAGACTGACTGTAAAGAAGTTATTTTTTTTAAGAAACATTTAAAACTGGTTTGTGTCTTTTAAAAGAGGTCAGTAGGTTAGTATTTTTATTTCTGTACACATGTATGATTTTAGATCAGCTAGGAGTCCGTTTTAAGGTTTGCTCTTTAGCATTAATGATTGATTCTAAGCTTCTACTGGTTCAGATAACGAGCAGATGGGGCATACGTAGCTGCTTCAATCATTAAGGTTAGCACAGTTTAAAAAATGCAGAAAGACTACACCCTTATTTCTGTCTTTGAGAAATGCAAACTTATAACACGTCTTCTTTTTTAATAACAACTGGGAAAACTAAGTATAATCTTTGTTTTTGTCAATTATTGTGGTAATACAACTCGTACTACAGCCAGTAATGCAGCTATTCGTAGCATTTAACCACTGTAAGCATGAAATGTGTGTGTGACATGAGAAAATACGTACAGACTGCTGTCGGTGAGGGAAGTAGTGTCTGCGTCGCTGGACATACTCTGCTGCTCGCTGTAGTTGGCACTGGTGGCAGGAGCCATGGCATAACCAGTGTTCACATAGTACGGGTTGACGGGCTCACGAAATGGTGCAGGCCTAGACAAAAAAGAAAATACAGGAAATGCTGAGACAAAAGTAGAGATGGATCATAACTTGATCAAGTCTAAATTAAGAACATAGGGTATTGCCTTTTTAAAGGGGCCCTATTGTGCTCAATTTTAGGTTGATATTTGTATTTTGTGCCTCTACTACTGTGACATGTTTATATGCTTTAATGTTCAAAAAGGTATTTTCTCGAGATTAACCTGAGCTAACAGTTAAAGGGGAGTACGGCAAATAAAAGTTGTAACAAGCTGTAGTGCTGAGCAAAGTGACTAGAACGCAACCACACACTTATACAAAAATAACACACTTTATAAAATCAGGCAACACTAACCACGCTTCGTGTGATTCTGTTTATTTGTAGTTACTTTGACCATCCGTTCACTGTTCTTGATCATTGTGGAGAGAGGCAGACGTTTTGTTTTGTATTATAGCAGCTATCGGATGGAATCAATACATGGGCTGCACAGGTTGTCATGTCCGACTATCACAAGTAGAATCATAATGAAAAATACGCCGGTAAAATGTACCAGTAGAAAACGGCTTATGCCACAATAGGATAGCAACAACAAGTAGTCAAGGTAGTCAGTTTAGCTTTGGTTGCTATGCTAACATCACCCATTTTATACCAGAGAAACTTTAATAACAGCATTGTGACGCCAAACAGCATCAATTCATACTGAAAAACATTCACTTATGGGGAACTGGGGATATGTATCAGCTGCTTGTGTGACAGTCAAACAGTGAATACTTTACAGCGGCCGCTGCCGTGTGAGCTAACCCGGAGCTAACGGGAGAATAAACTCCTGTGGAAGAGCAGCACTGCAGCGGTTGGTAAATGCCGCTGAAACACATTAATAAACAATGAACCACGGCACTCTGGAGAAAAGTATAAGGTTGGAGAAGTCGTTATTTAATTTAATCTGGCTTCGTATATATTTAAAAGCAACATGATCATTGACCCGACGCAGTTCCCCGTTGTTGTTGTTGTTGTAGTAGTGAGCACCGTAACGCCGTTGGGGAGAAAATCAGCGACGTAAACGGTGACGTCATGACGCAGCAGCGGCAGCACCAGTCGAGCTCTGGGCGGTGTGAACAAAACGGGGGCTGAAAAGAAAAACCGGTTCCGAACCAGAAAAGCTCTAGCATAATAATAATAATATAATAATAACTTGAATTTATATAGCGCCTTTCAAGGGACCCAAGGTCGCTTTACAAGTAATAGGCAAAAAACAAACATAACAAAACAAAAGGCAGACAGACAAAACAACAGATCGATTTAGGGGCCGAAAGCCTTGGCAAACAGATGGGTCTTGAGGGCCCCTTTGAAGGCATCGAGTGTGGGGATGTTGCGAATCTCCGCAGGGAGAGCGTTCCAGAGGGTGGGGGCTGCCACGCTGAAGGCTCTGTCCCCGAAGGTTCGCAGTTTGGTGCGGGGGGTGGTAAGCAGGCCGGAGTCTGAGGACCGCAGGTTCCGGGGTGGGGCATGTGGGTGAAGGATGTCCGATAGGTACTGGGGGGCAAGGGCATGGAGGGACTTGTAGGTAAGGAGGAGGATTTTGTAGGTGATGCGGGACTTGACCGGCAACCAGTGTAGGTGGATGAGGGTGGGAGTGATGTGCTGCCACGGCTTTGTGTGTGTGAGGACCCTAGCAGCACAGTTTTGGACATACTGGAGCCTGTCCAGGGTTTTGTTGGGAACCCCGAACAGGACACCATTGCAGTAGTCCAAGCGTGTGGTGACAAATGCATGCACCAGGGTTTCGGCAACCGACTCCGAGAGTGACGGTCGGAGTCTGGCAATGTTCCTCAGGTGGAAAAATGCCGACTTGGTCACAGACTTGACGTGGGAATGGAAGGAAAGGGTGGAATCAAGGATGACACCCAGGTTGCGGGCTTCAGGAGATGGGGAGATGGAGCAGCCGTCAACCTCAAGGACGAAGTCACCAACCTTCTGGAGCAGGGCCTTGGGTGCCACAACCATGAGCTCTGTTTTCCTGCTGTTCAGTTTGAGATAGTTGGAAGACATCCATGTTTTGATGTCATGCAGGCAGTTGATGAGAGACTGAGGGGGGAGCTGGGAGGATGGAGTGGTGCTGAGATACAATTGGGTATCATCAGCGTAGCAGTGGAAATTGAGTCCATGATGTCGGATGATCTGACCGAGGGGGAGCATGTAAATGGTGAACAGGAGGGGGCCAAGCACAGAGCCCTGGGGTACACCGTGGTGGACTGGGGCCGGGGGTGAGTTTGAGCCACTGATGGAGACAAACTGTTTCCTGTTGTGAAGGTAGGAAGTCAACCAGGACAGCGCTGTGCCAGTGACACCCAGGAGGTCTGAGAGGCGGGTGAGGAGGATGTTGTGAGAGATGGTGTCAAATGCTGCAGAGAGGTCCAGGAGGATGAGGATGCTGAGGCTGCCAGAGTCAGCAGCAATGAGGAGATCGTTGGTGATCTTGATGAGGGCGGTCTCAGTGCTGTGTTGCTGTCTGAAGCCGGATTGGAAGGGCTCATAGAGCTCATGGTTGGACATGTACAGATGGAGTTGGCCGGCGACCACTCTTTCCAGAGTTTTGCTGAGGAAGGGAAGGTTGGAGATCGGCCGGTGGTTCTGGAGGTCATCGGGGTCCAGGCCAGGTTTTTTGAGTATGGGGGTGACTGAGGCCAGTTTGAAGCTGGTGGGGACTATACCAGAAGCCAGAGAAGCGTTGATGATGACCACCATGTAGGGACAGAGGGTGGGTAGGCAGTCCTTGACCAGGGCTGTGGGCATGGGGTCCAGGGAGCAGGTGGAGGTCTTGGCCGAGCTGACCAGTTTGGCCACTTGGAGAGCATCCACAGGGGAGAAGGAGGAGAGGTTGGAGTGGGAGAGGCGCGGCGCTTGGGGTGCGTTACCAGGTGGCTGAGGTGCAGGTAGGGGGGAAGGGCCAGTCACCAGGAGCTGCTGATGGATGGCCTCGACTTTCGCCTGGAAGAAGTCGAGGAATTTGGAGCATAGATCGGGAGCCCCTGAGGGCTGGGGGGCATCAGGGGGCCGTAATAGGCGGTTGATGGTGGAGAACAGTCTTCTGGGGTTGCTTTGCTGAGCACCAATGAGACAGGAGTAGTAGTGAGTCTTGGCATGGGAGAGAGCTTCCTTATACATTTTGATATGCTCACGAAAGGCCAGGAGGTGGACCGTGAGGCCAGTTTTTTGGAGAGCCTCTCCAGCTGGCGGCCAGAGGCCTTCAAACGGCGGAGTTCAGCGGTGAACCAGGGGGCAGGGCGGGTGAAGGAAACAGTCCGGGTTTTAATGGGGGCGAGAGAGTTGAGACTGAGGGATAGGACGGTGTTGTAGTGGGCTACCAGGCCGTCCACGGTGGAGTCGGAGGGACCCGAGGCCATGTGGGTAGCTATCAGGTCGGATAGGGCCGGTGCACTCACAGTCTTAATGTTCCTAAACATAATGGTGCGTTTAGGATGCTGCCTGGGCAGCGAGACCGGAACAGTGAAGAGGATGGTGTGATGGTCAGATACAGCCAGGTCGAGGCGCTGTAGGTCAGGAGGCGGAGAGCCGGTAGAGCACACCAGATCCAGCGTGTGGCCTTTGATGTGGGTGGGGCCCTGGACATGTTGCTTTATGCTGAAGCAGTCCAAAAGTGAGAGGAATTCAGCAGCGAATGTGCAGTTACTCGAGTCCACATGGATGTTAAAATCACCGAGCAGAAGAGTCGATGGAGACATGGAGCAGAGAGAGGTGAGTAACTCAGACAGCTCAGACAGGAAGGTAGTGGAAGCTTTAGGTGGGCGGTAAATGAGGGCAACCTGGAGCGGAGCAGACCCAGCCAGTTTGAAGACAACACACTCAAATGAGGTGGTAGTAGGTACTGGGAGTTCTTTAACCAGGATGCCAGCTCGGTGGATAACAGCCAATCCACCGCCACGACCCAGGGAGCGGGGCTTCTGGATGTACAAATAGCCTGGGGGTGTAGCTTGATTGAGTGTCACAAAGTCCTGTTGATTTTGCCATGTCTCTGTTAAGCATAGGATGTCAATGCTTCTGTCAGTGATAATGTCGTGGATGAGTAGTGCTTTGTTGTTGAGGGAGCGGGTATTCTGCAGCATAAATGTCACATAGTTGTTCAGCTCTGCTGGGGGGAACAGGGAGGGAGAAACCAGCACATTGTCAGCACAGGCCAGGGACCTCAGGTAGATAGAGCGAACGGGAGGTTTGGTCAGATGACGTTGTTTGTTGTGATGACGACATCGGCGTGCGACAGACCGTCTGTCAGAAACAACTGCGGGAATAGGAGTTTCGGAGTAGAAAAACTTGCATCTGGATGCCCGGTGTATGTAGCGGGGACGACGCAGAAGCCCAAGGGATTTGATGACGGCAAGGCAGTCGGGAATAGTGTGGTACAAAAAGTTACGAAGTTCCAGCGAGGAGTATTGGAGCAGCATCACGAGAAGAGCGGCGAGCCAGCTAGCAGCTAGCACCATTAGCCCGGCAGAAACCAGACCTCGAACCTCGGCAGCGGTGATGGAAAACAGCCCAGTTGGAATGGCCAGACTGAGGGAGGGTTCGTGGATAGTCCTGGGAGTTTGGCAGAGAGGAGTCCAGTAGGAGAATTCCGGAACGGGGACTACACTGATAGCAGAGCGTGATGGTGAGCTCGTATTGCTAATAGCAGGATGGCAGAGGCTAGGAGCTAAACAGCAGCCAAACATAGTCGGCTGAGCAACGGAGATGGCAGAAACACAAAACCAGAGGAGAACAATATTTCTCCTGTGTATGGGAATTAAATAGATTGTTGGCAGGGAGTGGTAGACACGAGAAGTAAGCGTTGGCATGAAGAGCGGCGAAAAACACGCCAGCGTCCCCTCAGTCAGAATTAGCTTTTTATTAGCTTTTTATTAGCATGGAGCGAGTTCAGAGCGTTTCGAGCTGAATAAGGGCGTCAAATGACGGCAAGACACCCCCCCTGGCGGAAACACTGGTGGGAGCATTAGCCAATAGGAACGCAAGTGTTACATAGTGATGTCACTATTAAAAGATTATTGCTTGTGATGTGAAACTTTTTAAACAATTAAAATCTCTATTTTGTAATGGCATTAACATTTTAGACCTCAAAACAACATATATATTATCAACAAATATCAACACGAGACTTGTATCGTTGTTATTAGCAACACCAGCTAACCATTTAACATAACCTCATTGCTCAGCTTCTTATTCTTCATTGCCTGCAATTAGTCAGCCTTTCAGATTCGGCCACTTCCTGCTACTCCTCTCTCTTTTGTTATTGCTTCTGGCATAACAGGCCTTATTTATGGACGACATTCTGACTTGTCACAGTATGAAAAAGCACAGGTGTAAATAATGAAATTAATGAAGGCTGAATTCCATTTAGCTGCTATGATTTCAGAGTCCTGCTATTGTGTATGCTGGCTCATAGTAACTCATTCAATAGAGGCGAGCCGGCGTTACTGTTATTAGTAACATCTGTGCTTTTCAAAATGTATACTGTAAAAAACCTACAGCCAGAGAAAAAACCGTATAGGTCTACCGGTTGTTTGCTAGCAACAACTCATTTCATATTATTTCCACGGCCTCTGTGAGTACACCAAATGCCATACAATATAGAGTATTGAACGCTGGTGTATGACCGCAAGTCTTATTTGGATGCACAACCTTGAAGAGCGTCAACTATAGATATAGCATTCAAGCTTCATTTGTCAACCTTCTCACTTCTCACTCATTGACTTTGCTGAACACATTTCTAGCAGGGCGTTGTACACATGAATTAAAGATGTTAGACATTATCTCTTTTTATTCAAATTGGAATTCCCTGAAGCTTTTCTCCCCGTTTGGAATGCAGCAGCTCCCAGAGTTCAAAATGAAACCTTTGTGACCGACTGATTTTCATTAGCATCCGCGTTCAGCAACAGCGAATAATTACAGAGCCAGGTTGATGAAGAGCCGGGACAAATAAAAAGTGCACTCTACAGAAAATGAGTTTTAAGTTGTGATTGTATGTGGAAACGTTTCTGATGATGAGGAATGAAAGGAACTGACAAGGGAGAGAAGCAAACTAATCTGTCATCTGATGAAAGACAGATGAGATGATTTATTGAGCAGAATTGATCTGAAGCTGCAACACCGCTCACAGTTGTCCTTTCCATTTGGGGAAGTTTTATTTTGCATAACAAATAAATGAATCTCACACATTCCTGAAACTGGCCCTCCCGCTGTACTTCTCGGAGACTTCAACCTCCAGACAGGGAAGATAGACGAACTAACATCTCTGTGAACCACCTTTGCTTTCTCACTGTCTCCATCCCCACAAACTCATAAAGCTGGCAATGTCCTTGATCTCATATTCTCAAGGAACTGCACTACTTCTAACCTCTCTGTAAACCCACTCCACACATCCGATCACTTCTTCATTTCATTCTCTCTACCCCTTTCCAAACATATAACAAAACTATATAACAAACTAATCTCTTCTCATCCTGCACCTGTCCGCCGTAACCTTCGTTCCCTCTCCCCCTCTACTTTTGCCTTATCGGTACTCTCAGCCCTCCCTTCCTCTGACTCGTTCCAACTCCTGCATCCAAACTCTGCTGCAGAAACTCTCCTCTCTACTCTCTCATCCTCTCTGGACTCTCTCTGTCCTCTCACATCTCGGCAAGCTCGTCAGTCCCCTCCTGCTCCCTGGCTAAATGACGCACTGCGTGCTAATAGAACAGTCCTTACGGCAGCAGAGCGAAAACTGTGGAAATCCAAACACTGTGACGACCTCTTAACCTATCAGGCTCTCCTCTTCTCTTTCTCTGCTTCCATCTCTCAGGCAAAAAGCACTTTCTTTCAAGATAAGATCCAATCTTCCTATTCCAATCCCAACAAACTATTTTCCATCTTCTCCACCCTCCTGGACCCTCCCAAAGCCCCTCCCCCCTTCTGTCAAGCGACTTTGTTAACTATTTTGAAAAAAAGGTTGATGATATTCGCTCTTCTTTTTCTGACTCACCTTTACTCACCGCTGGGTCACCAGACCCTCCTTCCACCCACACACTAACCTCCTTTTCCCCTCTCTCTCCAAGTAAGGTTCTTACCCTCATTACCTCTGCCCGCCCTACCACCTGTCCTCTGGACCCTATCCCTTCAAACCACCTTCAGACTATCGCTCCTGATATTCTACCGTTTCTCACCCATTTCATCAACACTTCTCTAACTTCTGGTCACTTTCCAAATAGTCTTAAGGAGGCAGGAGTAAACCCTCTCCTAAAGAAACCCACTCTCAACCCGTCTGATGTTATAAACTACAGGCCTGTCTCTCTCCTCCCGTTCCTGTCTAAAACACTTGAACGCACTGTCTTTAAAACAACTCTCCTGTTATCTCCATCAGAACAACCTTCTGGATCCGCACCAGTCTGGTTTCATTGCTGTCACTGAGGAACTGCACACTGCCAAAGCAGCATCCCTCTCCTCTGTCATCATCCTGTTGGACCGGTCAGCTGCATTCGACACGGTGAACCATCAGATCCTCCTTCGCACTCTCCAAGTACTTGGAGTTTCAGGCTCTGCACTTTCCCTCCTCACCTCATACCTCAAAGACCGTACCTACAGGGTAACTTGGAGAGGGTCAGAGTCCGACCCTTGTCTATTAACTACAGGGGTCCCTCAGGGCTCTGTTCTTGGTCCCCTCCTCTTCTCCCTGTACACAAACTCGCTCGGATCAGTCATTAGCCCGCATGGTTTTTCATACCACTGCTACGCTGACGATACCCAATTAATTCTGTCCTTTCCCCGCTCAGAGACCCAGGTCGTCGCACGCATCTCTGCTTGTCTAGCTGACATCTCTCGGTGGATGTCTGCTCATCACCTCAAGCTCAACCTTGACAATACTGAACTGCTTTTCCTTCCGGGAAAAGATTGTCCCACTCTTGACCTGACAATCAACATCGGCACCTCTGTTGTTTCCCCGACTCAGACTGCAAGGAATCTGGGTGTGATCCTAGATAACAACCTGTCCTTCACTGCAAACATCGCTGCTACAACCCGTTGCTGCAGATACACGCTTTACAACATCAGGAAGATTCGTCCCCAGCTGACCCAGAAAGCCACGCAAGTTCTGGTCCAGGCTCTCGTCACCTCACGCCTAGACTACTGCAACTTCCTCCTGGCTGGTCTACCTGCATGTGCCATCCGACCTCTGCAGCTCATCCAGAATGCAGCGGCTCGTTTGGTCTTCAACCTTCCAAAATGTTCCCACACCACTCCGCTCCTCCGCTCCCTTCACTGGCTCCCGGTAACTGCTAGAATCCACTTCAAGACACTGGTACTTGCATACCATGCTGCGAATAGATCTGGACCTTCCTACATCCAGGACATGGTTAAACTGTACACCCCAGCGGGTGCACTACGCTCTGCATCAGCCAAACGACTCGCTGCACCCTCGCTGCGAGGGGGACCCAAGTTCCCATCAGCAAAAACACGTGGGCTTGCTATCCTGGCTCCAAAATGGTGGAATGAGCTCCCCATTGACATTAGGACAGCAGAAAGCCTGCACATCTTCCGGTGCAGACTAGGGCTGCGCATCTTCACTGGTCTCACGATTCGATTCGATTACGATTATCCTGTCAACGATTCGATTCAATTCGATATCCCGATGCATCCCGATTCATACCAATGCGTTGCATCCTCAATTTTCTATATTACTGCACATGGCTTATTTTTCATCAATGCATACATGCAGTAAATACATATGAACTCTCTTTTTATTATTTAGAAAGTGCTTCAGAAATCAATAACATAAATGTCTTGACATTAATTTATAAACCAAAATAAATTAATTGTATAGGTCTAGCCTCCATATATTTGTGTGTGATACTGTGTGGACTTGAGTCTGAACACAGCAGACAACAGGAGTATTTACAATAGCATATACAAACTAAACTACTGCATGTGGTTGCACACTTACATTCTCTGTCTTACTGTTACATAAATCCCATGAATGTATGAGACTAAGTTAGCTTCATTATATCTCAGTGATTAAGTGAATAATAAAGTTTCTATCGGGTCACTATCAGCCTGTCACTCATTATTTTCAGGGAGGGGGCGGGGTTTGGAGGAACGGAGATGAGACGGTGATCGCGGAAGCTTTTTTCCGCCTGCCTTCACAAACTTTACACACGTATATATCATCTGAAAATGGCTAGAGGACATTCATACTTTGCAATCCAAGACTTAATGAAATCCACCAAAAACCTGACATGATTGTAACGCGATTATTTTTGAAAAACATAGATCCCTGTGCCGCAGCGACACGGAGTGATTCAGAGCGGGTCCTTCTGCTGTTGGTTCTGGACTGGTGGTGTTGTGTTGGTGGATAAAGCAGACAGCTCCGTGTTTGGTGTTGCTGTGCCGCTGTCACGTCTGTTGCCTGATCTCTGCTTCACGGACCGATTTGATATTAAAGTGACAGAAAAAAAACAACTTTATAGTAAATCCGTGGCCGGAAAATCAGGAAGCAACGTTACTACGCTATAACCGATTATCTTCCGTCACTGCATCGGTACCGAATCGTCCACGTCCGCATCGCAATGCATCGTAGAAACGATTATTTTCAACACCCCTAGTGCAGACTGAAAACTCATCTCTTTCGACTCCACTTCGAGCGATAGAATTACTAACAAAGCACTTATATACTAATAAAGGACTGGCTTATCTATAGCCAGTTGAGTAGCACTTGAAATGTTTGGCTCTAGGATACCTGATGTACTTATATGATTCTGTTTTCTTCAAGGTTGTGTCTTCCTGGTCGAATGTACTTATTGTAAGTCGCTTTGGATAAAAGCGTCAGCTAAATGTAATGTAATGTAAAAACAGTGGAGCACAGTTTCTGTCATCATATAAAATCACAGGACAGTCCCTTGAAAAATGGTTCAGTGCTGGATGTTTGTTCTAAAATGATTGTGTTGTTTATTAATCCTTATTGCTGCATAATATCCTAAGAGGAGACATTAAATACAATAAAGCGGTCCGCTGTTAGCAAAGTTAGTAGAGCTGGCGACCCATGTACTGGTGCTAGGTCATTAAAAACAATTAAGTAGTTTTATATTTGTATTAATTCCATGTGAAAAATAATGAAATGGCAATATAAGAAAAAATTAAAATACCTAGTTTTCCATCCTAACAAGAGCCTTGACATATTTGTATGTATTAACTTGCATAAAGAGAATTTAATCTAAAGACAAGGTAGCTGTGTTTTGTTAAACTTGTTTTTATATATGCATTTTTTAAAGACAATGGCAGCAGTGTCCTCAGTTGCCCTCTATGTGTAATGAAAACGTCCACATGCCATTCCTTTCTGTCTCTCTCCACAGAGCCTGCTTCTCATTGAAATCAAATAAACAATGTGCCTAAAGGGCAAATAAATGTCATACAAAAGAAAATGTATTATTATTGCTAAAGGACCATAAGTGGTCATCCATATTGTTCCATCATGTTTGTCTCAACTTCAGGCAGGCGTGCAGATTGTTAGGACCCTCAAAAGATCATTTAATAAGGAACCAACAACTTTTATTAAATGACAAACTGGATGAATTATTGCTTTTGAAGTTTACAAATTACTTGGAACGAGAAAAAAACTGAGCTGTACAGATTTCAAAAACCTCCCCAAACATCAATGAATGTATATCTCTCTCTCTCGTTTTAATTCTAAAAGCTGATCTGAAAGACTATTTAATGTCTTTTGTTTTGCCCGTCTCAGAAGAGATCAGACACAACTGATGGAAAATGTAGCTTCAAAAAAAACAAAAACAACGGGTGCTGCTGAAAGGCTTTTAAAAAAATGAAGTGTGCCTTTCAGTAATTCCAGCCAAATGCTTGATAGCTGAAATAATGATGTGAAAATACACACAATAAGTGTGTGTTACGCTCTAATTAAAACTGTAGATTTCTCTTGTATTTTTAAGGACATTTCAAGCAAACATTGATCTCAAGCGAAAATGGCCTTTGATTATATTTTCAAAGAAAGACAAAAAATGAAACGCAAACAAGCAGTTGGTTCTTCTTGCGTTGTGCAGATATAAGCCAGAGAAGCAGCATGCCAAAACTGAAGAGCATCACGAAAAGAAAGCAGAATTCCACAACTTCTAAGATAACAGCAGGACTGATTTCAGTTCAGATTTAACTGGTCAGATTTGTTTTGCATTGTGTTCAGTGTTTCAGTCACACAAGAGTGTCTTATCTGGAAGGTATTGTATTTCTGTCAGCTGATCTGAATTCCTGTCCTCATAACACTGGTGCTGCAGGAGTAGAGGTCAAATAAGGGAAGGTTTCTTCATATTTTCAATTTGAGGGACAACATTATTGCAAACTATACTATAGCAGAACACATAAGGATCTTAAATCCCCCTTTTGAGTTTAGTTTGCAACATGTTGTTTTGATGTTTGTTTTTTTTAATTGCAATTGGCCTTAATCCTCAGTTGAAGATGTAACCTTGTTACACAATAAGCTTTAAGAGTAATCAGCTGGGATATTAGCACAATTGTAGTAGCAAGCAGATACTTGTGTTTTCATTAAGATCCTTGGTTGTTACACTTTCATTTGCACATGTTTGTAGCTAATGCTTAGCCACTAATTTGTTTAACATGATGAAATGTTCTTATATGGGAGAATCACAACAAGCATTCAGATTACTCGGAGCCGTTTAGGGTCAATCTGTGTCATTCTACCGGCTGCTGTGAATTAAGCCCGGAAGAAACAGTACGGATTAAGACCGGTTTTAGACACGAATTGGTCGCCCAAACTAATTTTAGAATTGGACCAGATTTCTGCCAGATGGGCTGTCATTAGACGTGCGGTTTTAGGGGGGTCACAACACCTGATTAATTCCTTTGAGCGGATTTTGGTTGGCCGTCTGCTTTCCTGCAAGGCTGTTGTCAAAAGATTTGCACATAGTAGGATAGCACAAAGTAATGCTGCCATATTTCATTTTAGTTAACATGGTTGAAGTAGCAGTCAAGTTATTTTAACAAACAAACAAACTGGACCAGAGTGACCATGTGAGATTAGTGTTAGTAGTCAAATCAGTGGATGACTGATAACAATAATGATGACTAATTTAAATATTCAAGTGTCATAACTATATGGCTGTGAGTCAACATTCAGTACTCTAAAACTGAAGCAGCTAAAGGTTTTTTTACCATCTTTAAAATGTATACACCTGTGAATTTCCTACTGTGAAATGATAAATGGTCTGCTGTGATAAGGCTTCAAACGTTTTACATTTACATTACTTAAAGCATTTTTTTGTTCTTAACTGTCCCATGCAATAGTAGAAATGGTCATAACTGGTGTATGTGCAAGGTGTAACTTAAGTTGAAATAAGGGTATATTCATGCCAACATTACAATTATATATATATATATATATATATATATATATATAAAAAATGTTAATTGTTGGAATGAATATGTCAGTTATGACCATATAACAACTATAAATAATCCATTATGATGCAACAGTCAGTAAAAGTGCAACATTATGGGGAGGCGTGTGGCACAGTGGCTAGAGCCTTGGTGTTGGGATCAAGGGAACACAGGTTCAAACCCCACTGCAGTCAGCATGTTGTTGTGTCCCTGAGACACTTCACCCCAAATTGCTCCTGTGGGGAATGCCCACAGTATTGAGTATGTAAGTCACTTTGGATAAAAGCATCTAACATGTAATGTAATTATGCAAAGCACCAGCATTAGGTTAAACAAATGACTAACTGGATCTGCAAGAATCACAAATGAACACAAAAAGGCAGAAAAGTCGGTCATCGAGGGAAAAATAAAACTGAAGAATAGCAGGAGGTCATTCTGTTAACAGCTGCAACCTCTGCATTCATACTGCTGAATTTAAAACAATTGATCAATGAATGTAATCCTAGTACAGCCCTCTTTAACTCTGTCCACATGTGTCTAAATGCTTGAAACCGAATAAGAGTTTCTCAGAATCGACCGAGAGTGAAAAGCATTTTAAATCAGAGAGAACATTATTTGAATCCTGCTGTTATACACATACGGACAACAGTAACACATTGCACTGAAGCACACAAAGTCACTTGCAATCCAAGTTTCTAGACCATCTGCTGGTATTGATAGGTTGAGTTATTTGCAAATGTAAACCTGGGTATCAAGTTGAGGGCTTTAACTCGATTTGGAGAAAAAAACATTACTTTTGTATATATTGATTCTGATAGTGTATGAAATATAACACATTTACACCTTTAAGGAGCACATTGATTTTGAAGTAATTCAATATGAAGCAAATGTTCATAGTCATGTAAATGTATATTGTCAGAAATAGGGTGTATCCAATATTTAACTACAGCAGTCCCTGTTGCAATGTCTTCCTTTTTTTATTTGTTTGACAAGATTGTCATCCGAGTTAATACTATATTATAATATCTACCAAATCAATAGTAATGGCTATGGCATTAGAAAATAAGTTTAAGATCTCTATATTAAATAGTGAAACATAATACTTAAGTTATTAAAAGAGAAACAAATTATTGAAAATTCAGAAAAAAGTTGGAAAGAAATACCAGTTTTCAGGGTAAATGCTTTCATAAGGCTCTTCTTTAAACATAGGAGATTCTGAACTATTTTTCCTACAAAACCTGTCCGATGGGAAAACACGAATCCCCCAGTACCTGCACAAGAAAAACCAAGAACACTACTTCAAACTTCTAACAACAAGTTAACTTCCACCGCTTCTGACATTTCCTCTGAATGCACCTTCTTCCTCTCATCTGAGCTGTCTCTGGTGCTACACTCACACTGTTTTCATCTCAGACTTCAAGCAGCGTTCATGGTACTGTGGGGTTTCAGGTTTATTTCTAATTCAGCAGTTTGCAGAGAATAAAGCTTTGCAGTTAGAGGTGAAGTTTCTTTTTTAGATAGCTGGGAGGATTTACCTGTACTCGTGAGTGTCCTGGAATCTGCCGCTGTTGGCAACACGCTGCGGGACCGTCTCCATCAGCAGCTTCTGGGTAAGCCGGTTGCTCGGCGTGGGGTCACACTCGGGCTGCTCCTCTGGCTCCTGGTCACATCTCCACTCCTCGTCTTCGTTTAAAGTCGGTAAATAACCCGACAATCCCTTTCCGTTCCCAGAAAGAGAGCTGTGATCGCTGAACAGCTTAGGGCTCTCTCCACCTGTCCGCGTATTTTCCAAATATATGTCAGACTTCAGAAACAAGGGATATGTGTTGTCCTCCATCATAGTCTGTATCTCAGTCTGAGCCTGGTCGAACATTGCAGGGTCAACGTGAAGTTTCATGACGCAGTCTTTGATGAAGGACTTGGTGGCCGGTTTAATCTGTCGGGAAACAATCCCATTGTTGTCCAGGATGTATTTCTTATAGATGGCTTTTGCCAGTTTGACTTTCTTTTCCTCGTTACCCTCATTGGCTTCGAGTTTGCGGAAGCCACTGCATGCAAACCAGAAGTCCAGCATGTCTGCACACTCCTCCTGCTTGAGGAACGTCCTAAACAGGTGGATGCCATCTTGGTCATCCAGGAGGGAGTGGAGAGATTCGGCCCACTTTAAGTAAGGCGGAGTAGGGGAGGCACTTCCCTCCGGCTCATAACCAAGGTCCAAGTCGGGGCGCCTGGGTGTAGCCACAGACGACTCACATTTGAGGCTCTCGTTCTTGGAGGAGAACCCGAAGTTGCTGTACTGGCGCCCATCACTGCACACCAGCTCACCTTCTTCCCCTGGAACTGGAGGTCTAGGAGCATCCTCAGTGAAGCTGCCTCCCAGGTCTGCTAAGTAGTTCCTGTTGTCGCTTATGCTCATAGTCCCAGCATCCATAAACCACGTCCCCGTAGAGCCCACACTGCACAACGATTCGATCCAGACCTCTACTTATTCCACTGCAAAGAAACTCCTGCAAGGGGGGAAATAAATAATGAGACGCAGCTTCAGCACATCACTTAAAGGTAGAGTAATGCTAGCCTCGACAGAATGGTACTACAAGAAGATATTTTAAAACTCATTCTCAGATTAATGATAAAGCACTCTATTCAGTATAAATTGATAAGCTAACAAAAGGTCAATCTACATGTCCCATATTCGCCATACGCCTGGTTTAAAGAGGATTAGTACCTCTAAGTGAATATTGCATGCTTTGCATTTTTATCAGATTTTCATAATAAACTCATGTGGCCAGTTTGCAGCTGAACATTAAAATGAATGCACTTCCTGCAGAAATCCTGAAGATTTGTAAATGTGAGACAATCTAATGCAAACCACTAATGCAGTACAAAGATTATGAACTGGTTTACCTTTTATTGCTATGCATTATGCACAGTATGCTTATAATATCAGCTGTTTACACTCCAATAATGTGACAAATTTTGCTTAATATTTGGAGCACAAAAAACAATCCTGAAGCTAGGAATCTCCTCTTTCCAACAGTGTATAAAACTCAAAATGTGTTTTCGCGTCAATGTGATTTTGATAGATCAAGTCACATTTAAGGAATACAGTGAACCAACAATTGATAAGGTAATCAATACAATAGAACAACTGTCACAAAAACACATATTTCAGCACAACAATACAAAGAAAAAGCATTTCCTGCACTCAATCTGTATCAGCAAATTCTGCATAACATCTGCAAGCTTAAGCAGACATTGAAAGCTTAAAATCATTTGGTTTATACTGTGGTTTGATAGTCTAGAAAGTGGTTTGATGGTCTATAATTGTGCCGCACTGAGTCACATTCTGAGTTATGTGGGAGTGTTGTGGTAATCCAAGCCCAGAGTCGTGGCTTCAGTGCCTCCTGGCCCTGGAGGCAGCAAATCTACTCGGCAGCAGTGTGAATATGGTGTAGTGGTAGTGTGCAGTAATATCCTCTGATTTATATGCACAAGCATAGCATTACTTTACATAGCTACTGCAGTTACATCCTCTGAGATTTACAGTATGAACTCAATAATGAAGAAGTCTCTCTTCTATTAGCTGATATGAGCAGTGCTGCAAATTATACTTTATTGATCCTTGTATCATATTCTCTCTTCATTCCCCTGCCCGGGCCCTCTGCAAAATAGCTTATGATTTTAAGGGTTGAATGTCTCCTTCAAGGACATGTCATTGTCTTCATGTGTTTTCCCTGAGCTTTCTTGCTACGCAACGAATAGTCGTGTGTATATCTCCACCTCTAAACACTGTACATCATTAAGCTACCCATATACAGTGTCAGAAACCATTTTAAGTGCCAATTCCCAAATGTAGCCACAATGTAGAAAAAAAAGAGCCAATTTTCTCTAGCTGTTTAAATTCACACATTTGCGCAGAAGCCAATATGTATTGAAAGCTGAGAGCAGGACAAAATAATGGTGTCCAGCAATGGCTCAAATCCTATGTATAGCTCTATGCACTTGCTGTAATGGGTTTTGGGATTAAAAAGAAAATTGTGAAAAAATAAGATTTAGCATTTCAGTATTAAAACAAGAATGCTGACAGCTGGGTTTACACTAGCTGGGATTTCAAAAATAAATATTGTTTTAAATGGTTGCCTTCACTACCCTTTAGGGCACACCCACTCTCTTGTCTTTTCCAATACAGCTACAAATCATTTTCCTGATTAAACAAAGACAGTAAAGACAACACTGGCCAACAGTGCCTTTTCTCTGCACAATCCTGAAGTGTGGGCAGCACGTGCACTGTGTTTAAGGCCAGGTGTTCTGCACTAATAAATGATAACCACAGAAAAACACGGGCTGTTTGAAAATAAGGATGCATGGTTTATGAATGCTAATGATATGCCGGTTAACCTAGCAGTCATCTCGCTACCTGTGTGTAATGATACATCCGCCCCAGTTATGTTCGGTTAGCGCATTGATATTGGAATGAACGGTTCTGCGGTCACAGGTGTGACGTGTGTGTGGCCTCACAGGACAATGTATGCGTGATATCAGCAGAGTCTAATACATGTCCCTTTTTTCTGCAACTGTATCCGTTTGTTCCTTTTTTGAAGTGAGCCTCTCATCACATTCATGTCTTGGCCTTTCCAGAATGAGCAGAACAGCAGCGGCGAGTGGGGGAGGGGAGCCAGAAACAAACTCCGTACACACACACACACACACACACACAGTGCCAGGCCTTTCAGCAGCCGACCGACAAGTGCACAACTTTGTCACACTATTCACCTATTAATATCTGTACTGTGTCCGCTAACAGTCGCTAAACTAAACGAACAACAGGGCGACCGCAAACATTTCCCGTACCGTCAGAGTACAGAGGGAACCCCACACCGATCCCCGAACAGATTTACAAGCAGCAAAGCGATGGCACATATCTCCCGACTATACCGCAATCCCAATCTCTGAGCTCGGGAGGAAAAAAGTGACATATACTTCACCGGTGAAAATCTTCTTGCTGCTTTCGGGTGCATCGGACATTTGGACCGGCACACGTCCCCGCCAACAGTGACATGGTTGAGAGTCGCAAGACTTTAAAAATAACAAAGAAAACAGTCCGCTGTCCGCCTCTCCATGACTGTCTCTCAGTGTCTGTGCGGAGCGGAGGCTCACCGCGGATGATGCACAGCGCCTCGCCCGTTCACTACACACATTACCACTGTTTAGTTTGCTACATGTGCTACACTGCTTTTTTTTCTGTCTCATAAGAATTACAATGAATATCTTGAAAATGAGCTCATAGAATTCCCTTTCTATCTCTTTGGCTTACTGAAATGTGGCTAAAATTCATAAAATTAGATATCCTACAGTAACTATATGTTTGTTATTCAAACCTCTATTGGGGTAGGAGGAAAATCCATACATTGAATATATGAATTATATTACCATTGTAAGAATTCAATACGGATCTCACAAAGTATTTTTAGAGCCTGTTTTGTTTGTACGTTATAAATAAAAATGCACCCACATTAAAAAAGGCACAGAAATGTTGTTTTTCATTTTGGTGCACCTGCAAGACAACTCTGCATCGGCTGCATAATATGTTGTCCTGCAGGTGTACAAAGTTTATGGAATGAAAAAACTAAATTGCTGGAGAGTACCTTTTCTTGATTTTAAATCCCTAGTGTGGTTTAAACTGAAAACATGATAGGATCAGTTATTTGTTCTCCTTAAGATAAGACAATGGGGAAGTATTAACAGGCAGTACTCACTTTGACAGGTAAACTGAGCCTAATTGATCAAATCAGTCAAGTGCCTCTTTAAAAAAGTCCTTTATTTGCCCATTACACATCTGAGTGTTGCATTACAGTTTTAAAAGTAGAACGTGTTTGTTTGCAGGTTTTTATTAAACCTGCACCAGGTGACTTCACTGGGTCAGGTTTGTTATTCAGTTAAATCAATGTCATGATATAACTTTACTGCTTGGTGGTGTATGCAGGTGGAAGTTTTACTAATACAGCCGACAGCGGTAAACATAGGGACATTATTTTTACTTCAACACCTAAAAGACAATTTTCAAATAATCTAACTACCACAAACTGAACACAGGCATAGTAACAATTCTTCTTCAACAATATGCAATCAGTGGATTTCATGTCAGGTTTACAATGTAGACACATTGCAGTGACCTTGCATGACCTTTAAACAGTTATGATGCACGCAATGTAACAATAATTTGCCTCTGTTTGAATCATATGTATCCCAGCTCAATATTACCAAAAGCTTTGCAAATAATATGTAAGGATGTTGTTGTTTTGTTTATGTTAATTATTAACAAATCCAATACACCAATGACTGAAAACCAAATCAAGCAGTGACATGTGTCTTCCATTTAACACTGTGGTATTACAACAACAACGCAGGCACACAAAATGACTTAAATATTGCGCCTTTATATGTACATTGTAACAACTACTGCTAATACTTTGAAAAAGACATGCAATGCTCCTTAACAGAACATTTACCACATATTACAGCACTGTTTGACACGCTTAATCCTGTCATTACCGTGTGACTTTACAGTGCAAAGACTACATGATAGACCAAACGCAGCAATAAAGGCTTTCATTCCAGGAAATCTTTCAGCAGTCACACTGTTTTACTGAGTCTAAGATGAAAGGCTGATGGGAAACCATAAAAACATAAACGCATTTGCTGATGTAATTACATCAAACCATGCAGCAGGCATATATATTTCACACCCTGTCTCATCTTATCACCTGAAATGCCTGCTCAAACAGAAAGGAAAAGTGTGCAGCGTACACAGTGCGTACAATATTTATGCCATGAAAAAAACATGAAAAAGAGCCAACACACTTCAGCTTCCTCCAGGCAAAATTGATTTTGGGCAGCAACAATTTAAGCATCCTGATACTCAAACACTCCATTCTACTTTCATAGTATCGATTATTTTCTCTGACCATCTACTATTATTGTTTTCAAGCATGGCAAGGTTCTCACAAAGAACCTAGACTGCTTCTGCCTTAAAAAAGCTTTCCAGTCTTTTCAAAGAAGACATGATGGCCATCTTAAATATATCTCATGCAAATGTTAATTTACAGATAAAACATGTTTTACCTTGAGTTTGATTGTCTTCCTCAGACATCCTCCAGCAGTACATCCATTTACTGAGGATTCCATAGCATTATGTTTTAACACACAGGGCTGCAGTAATGGCAGCTTCCCTCTCATCACCTTGACAGAAGAAGGCCTGGCCAAAGCAGAACGTCGCCATGACAGTTTATCTTTACCATCCATTTGTTCCTGAAGAGAGGAAGAGATATGTGTTAGGCCTGCTTCATACACAGCAGAAGGAACTAGTGTATGATTATTACAATGGGTAAGACATGTACAGATATATACTTCTATATATGCTTCCATGTTAATTCATCGTTCTCTCATGATGCCAGTAAGATAAGGCAAGCTCCAGTGGGGGATAATTACCATTAAAAAAGCACTATAATTTGGCTTCTACTTGATCATTCTATTACACTATATATCAGAGGCAATACCACTTATGACAGATTTACATAAAATACAATTTTATTTATTTTTTAAATTATTATTATTATTTTTTAGCCTCTCTGAAGAACCAACACCTTACCGTGGTAGAGAGGTTTGTGTGCCCTGATGAACCTGGGGGCTGTGTTGTCTGGAACCTTGTGTTCCTGGTAGGGTCTCCCATGGCAAATTGGTCTCAGGCAAGGGGCCAGACTAAGATTGGTTCAAAAAGACCTCATGAAAGACGACACAAGGAGTGAGGATACCCGGCCCGGAGGAGCCCGGGTCCCTTTCTGGAGCCAGGCCCAGAAGGAGGACTCGTCGGCGAGCGTCTGGTGGCCGGGCTTGCCACGGAGCCCGGCCGGGACCAGCCCGAAAAGGCAACGTGGGCAACACCTCCGCTTCTCCATCCCGCGGGCCCACCACCTACGGGAAACAACGATGGGGTCAGGTGCGCTGCCAGAAGGGTGGCAGTGAAAGCGGAGGGTCTCGACGGACCAGACCCGGGCGACAGAAGCTGGCTTTGGGGACGTGGAACGTCACCTCTCTGGGGGGGAAGGAGCCGGAGCTTGTGCGGGAGGTGGAGCGGTACCAGTTGGATCTGGTTGGGCTCACCTCTACGCACAGCGTCGGCTCTGGAACCTTACTTCTGGATAGGGGTTGGACTCTATTCTTCTCCGGAGTTGCTCAAGGTGTGAGGCGCCGGGCGGGTGTGGGGATACTCACAAGTCCCCGGTTGGGTGCTTCGTTGTTGGAGTCTACCCCAGTGGACGAGAGGGTTGCCTCCCTACGCCTGCGGGTTATGGGGGGGAAAACTCTGACTGTTGTGTGTGCTTATGCACCCAACAGCAGTTCAGAGTATACGGCCTTCTTGGAGACCCTGGAAAGAGTCCTGTATGGGGCTCCTGAAGGGGACTCTTTAATCTTGCTGGGAGACTTCAACGCACATGTGGGCAATGATGGAGACACTTGGAGGGGAGTGATTGGGAGGAACGGCCCCCCTGATCTGAACCGGAGTGGTGGTTTGTTACTGGACTTCTGTGCTAGTCATGGATTGGCCATAACAAACACCATGTTCGAACATAGGGATGCTCATAAGTGTACGTGGTACCAGAGCACCCTAGGCAGAAGGTCCATGATCGATTTCGTTATCGTATCATCGGACCTGAGGCCGTATGTTTTGGACACTCGGGTAAAGAGAGGGGCGGAGTTGTCAACTGATCACCATCTGGTGGTGAGTTGGGGTCGAGTGGCAGGGGAAGCCTCTGGATAGACCTGGTAAGCCCAAACGTGTAGTTCGGGTGAACTGGGAACGTCTGGAGGAGGCCCAGGTTCAGGAGGCCTTCAACTCACACCTCCGGCAGAGCTTTTCGGGCATTCATGTGGAGGTTGGGGACATTGAACCAGAGTGGTCGGTGTTCAAAGCCTCTATTGCCGAAGCCGCGGCGGGGAGCTGTGGTCTCAAGGTCCTAGGTGCCTCAAGGGGCGGTAACCCTCGAACCTCCTGGTGGACACCGGTGGTCAGGGAAGCCGTCCGACTGAAGAAGGAGGCCTTCAGGGATTTGTTATCCCGGGGGACTCCCGAGGCAGTTGCAAGGTACCGACAGGCCCGAAGGGCAGCAGCCTCAGCCGTGGCCGAGGCAAAGCAGCGGGTGTGGGAGAAGTTCGGAGAGGACATGGAAAAGGACTTCCGGGCGGCACCAAAGTTGTTCTGGAAAACTGTCCGACACCTCAGGAGGGGGAAGCAGGGAACCATCCAAGCTGTGTACAGTAAGGATGGGACGTTGTTGACCTCAACTGATGGAGTGTTAGGGCGTTGGAAGGAGCACTTTGAGGAACTCCTGAACCCGACAACTCCGTCCTCTATGTTAGAGGCAGAGCTGGAGTATGACGGGGGATCGACACCAATCTCCCGGGGGGAGGTCACTGAGGTTGTTAAACAACTCCACAGTGGCAAAGCCCCGGGGGTGGATGAGATCCGCCCAGAAATGCTGAATCAAATCAAATCAAGTTTTATTTATAGAGCACATTTAAAAACGATGTTTGGTCGAGCCAAAGTGCTGTACATGTAATAAAAACACTTTACTGCAGTGCAATAGTAACAAAAGACAGTCATTTTGCAACAGCAAATATAAAAACAATACACAGGGAAATGTCAGAAGTCATGCGCTCCGCTCTAGCTAGAAAGCCTGAGAGAAGAAGTGTGTTTTTAGAGAGGATTTAAAAACCCCTAGGGTCTGGGCCGACCTCACATGGAGGGGCAGAGTGTTCCAGAGCCTCGGGCCAGCTGCTGCGAAGGCTCGGTGCCCTCGGGTTTTGAGCCTGGTCTTCGGCACTACCAGCAGCAGCTGGTCAGCCGACCTTAAAACTCTTGCTGGGGTGTAGCGCTGGAGGAGTTCGGTTATGTAGGAAGGAGCCAGCCCATTTAGAGCTTTAAAAACAAATAAAAGGATTTTAAAATCAATTCTGAACTGAACTGGAAGCCAGTGTAGTGAGGCCAGAATTGGGGTGATGTGGTCGCGCTTTTTGTGGCCAGGCTCTGGGTGTTGAGGGACTGTCTTGGTTGACACGTCTCATCAACATTGCGTGGAAGTCGGAAACGGTACCGAAGGAGTGGCAGACCGGGGTGGTGGTTCCCCTTTTTAAAAAGGGGGACCAGAGGGTGTGTGCCAATTACAGAGGCATCACACTACTCAGCCTCCCCGGGAAAGTTTACTCTAAGGTACTCGAAAGGAGGGTCAGGCCGATTGTCGAACCTCAGATTGAGGAGGAACAATGCGGATTCCGTCCTGGTCGTGGAACGACGGATCAGCTTTTTACTCTCGCAAGGATCCTGGAGGGGGCTTGGGAGTACGCTTATCCGGTCTACATGTGTTTTGTGGACTTGGAGAAGGCGTATGACCGGGTTCCCAGGGAGTTACTGTGGGAGGTGCTGCGGGAGTATGGGGTGAGGGGGTCTCTACTCAGGGCCATCCAATCTCTGTACTCCCAAAGCAAGAGCTGTGTCCGGCTCCTCGGCAGTAAGTCGGACCCATTTCCGGTGAGGGTTGGCCTCCGCCAGGGCTGCGCTTTGTCACCAATCCTGTTTGTAATATACATGGATCGGATTTCGAGGCGTAGTCATGGGGGGGGGGGTCTGCAGTTCGGTGGGCTAAGGATTGCACCACTGCTTTTTGCAGATGATGTGGTTCTGATGGCTTCATCGGTCTGCGACCTTCAGCACTCACTGGATCGGTTCGCAACCGAGTGTGAAGCGGCTGGGATGAGGATCAGCACCTCCAAATCTGAGGCCATGGTTCTCAGCAGGAAACCGATGGATTGTCCACTCCAAGTAGGGAATGAGTCCTTACCCCAAGTGAAGGAGTTCAAGTATCTCGGGGTTTTGTTCTCGAGTGAGGGAACAATGGAGCGTGAGATGGGCCGGAGAATCGGAGCAGCGGGAGCGGTACTGCAGTCGCTTTACCGCACCGTTGTGACGAAAAGGGAGCTGAGCCAGAAGGCAAAGCTCTCTGTCTACCGGGCCATTTTCGTTCCTACCCTCACCTATGGTCATGAAGGATGGGTCATGACCGAAAGAACGAGATCGCGGATACAAGCGGCCGAGATGGGTTTTCTCCGCAGGGTGGCTGGTGTCTCCCTTAGGGATAAGGTGAGAAGTTCGGTCATTCGGGAGGGACTCGGAGTTGAGCCGCTCCTCCTTCACGACGAAAGGAGCCAGTTGAGGTGGTTCGGGCACCTAGTTAGGATGCCACCTGGGCGCCTCCCTAGGGAGGTGTTCCAGGCACGTCCAGCTGGGAAGAGACCAAGGGGTAGACCTAGGACAAGGTGGAGGGATTATATCTCTTCGCTGGCCTGGGAGCGCCTTGGGATCCCCCAGTCAGAGCTGGTTGATGTCGCCAGGGAAAAGGAAGTTTGGGGCTCTCTGCTGGAACTGCTACCCCCGCGACCCGACCACGGATAAGCGGAAGAAGATGGATGGATGGATGGACAATTTTATTTATATTACTTTATTAATTGACTTGTTGGGGTAAATCCACAAGCTACAAGAGAGAATAATCCCGCTTCTACTAATTTTGTTTGTTTTGCGGATACGTCTAATTGTTGAAATAGTAGAAGAAATTAAAAAATTAAAAAGAATATTAGGAAAAACAAATTCCTATTTTACTGCAACATGAAAGTGATGTACAAATAAATGTATTCATTATAATACAAAAATAAAAAATATTGTGAAAAGAACCTTTACTTTTAGTTCTTTATAATTATTTTGATGCTAACACTTTCCACTGCTAACTCTCAAGAGGGGCTTGTTGAACATAATGATGTACTTGTAAAAACGTTTTGATTACGCTTTATCTTTTTTCATCATATCCAAGAGCATGTGACACTGTTGCTGTAGACATAACATCTGGTAAGACATAACACATATAGTCCCACTTGTCACAGTTTAGAGCTTTGAGATACCCCATTACTTCAGGCATCATAACCCATCAAATATCCTCAGCAGCAAAATTACATGAGGGCTTTTTCAAAACGTCAGCAACAGGGGTAAGAGCCTTGCATCATCAGAGGGAGGGATGTATGTGAAGAGAATCAAGGACAAGTAACACTTTAGTCAATATTAGGCTGCAGACAGCTAATGTGGGTTTTCTGATCAGTTCCTATACTTGTTATCTCTACCCATCAGTCAAACCTAATCAAAAGCAGTTTCTGAAATGAGACTTCTCACACTCAAAGGCTCAAGGTTAAATATTTAGTGATGGAAATAAGTAAAGTGAAGAAATATGGGTTATTATTAAATGATGTTGGCTTTGTATTATTGTCTTCCCCTGTGGACTTCTGAGTATCTACTGAACTCTGATGGACTCTGACCTTCAACTCATAGCATCACCCAGTTTGTTTTAAAACTGGACCATAGAAAACATATAATAACTTTTGATTTATTTTAAGGATGAACAAAGGTATGCTACAGGTCACAAGTGGATTCAAACTAATGATATTGTGGAGCTGTTATATTCCCTGTTTGGAAGTATGTAGCAGAGATGTAGACTCAAGTCATTTCATTTGGAATCGAGTCAACTCAAACCACTATTTCAAAATAGGGTCAATAGTAAAAAATGAAACCCTCTACTCTTAAAAATTAACCTTTCAAACGCTGCATACATTTATCATCACTGACCTAACAGGATTATCATAAAATCATAATTTCATTACAGATAGCTTTTAGCATTCAGCCTTATATTACAATTGTTATTATCAACAATTCATGTATTCACAGTGCATTAATCCATCCGGTAAGCTGTATTTGCACCACTAAGACTTTTAACCCCTGCTATCCCCATACAATATTACAGGGCATTTTGACTTCTACTGGCAACCTACTTCACAAACGTCTTTTACAGCAAACTGCACCACAGATTCCAGTAAGTCGTGTGACCAGAAGGTTAGTAAAGTGAATCCCTCGAACAGCTAGAAATGTCTGGAAAGAAAAATGCTCTTCCCTTTCTCAGCAACTACAAACATGAAGCCCTGAAGCAACTGGCCCTGTGGAGCTGCTCCGCAGACAGAGGAACAATAGAAATGTGCTAGCACTTGAAATGTTTTGGCTCTATGAAACCTGATGTACTTATATGATTCTGTTTTCTTCGAGGTTGTGTCTTCCTGGTCGAATGTACTTATTGTAAGTCGCTTTGGATAAAAGCGTCAGCTAAATGCAATGTAATGTAATGTAATGGAAGGCGATTCTCCGCTCCAGATCTGGTTATTTATGAAATCAGCTAGGCTTATGTAAAATAAGTATTTTGTGTCAGAATAGATAAATACATCTAGTTCTTGAAGGCCTTGAATAAGAGACTCATTCTTTTTTGTGTTGACTGATCAGTGACATTTATTTGAATTGAAGAAAAAAGCAAATGGTGTACATTTGCAAAAAGGTTATTATTATAATAGTTTTAAAGCAAGGTGTGAAAGATCTCAGTTTCTTATTAGGGGTTATTTTCAAGTTTTCAAATATTTGTTGAATTGTCATACATCTTTCTGCAGTTAAGTGTTACTAGAGGACAACTTAATGTTTCCCACTCAGTCCTTTCATTCTTTTGTTCCACCTGTCAGTGTGGATTTACACTCCCTAGTAGAGGCCTTGGCTGAAAGGCTTATCTCTGTTGAGGACTCTCTGATGAACAAAAGCCCATTAAGACGTATAAATGAAGTGCAAACAATAGAGATGTTTACTTTATAAAACTGGCTATATTAAAAAAATATAAATAAAAGTTGAGAAGAACAAAAGTAACAACAAGACATGTTAAAAAAAACGCTCAAAATTAAAAATGGTTAACATACACAGGGCTTTTAGTTATTCAGACACTCAAAACCGTTAATGTGATAGACCGAGTTATTATTAAAGACAGGGTGTTAATAAAAAAAAAATATCATATTACATTTATTCAATGTCTGTGTTAAGTTCTGAACTAAAAGCGTCATTTCAAAAGACCATCAGAAAATGTATTCTGGAGTCCTGCTGATGTCCTTTGTCCTGGCTGAATATATCATGACTAACAAGCCTTGGAGTGGATTAGGCACAGACGATTGAGCAATTTTCAGACTTGAGTTTATTTTTGATGGATATTAAAGCTCACAAACCACCATATTCCCACAAGAAGAAAACAATCAAATTAAAGAAGGAACATATTTCCTATGGTGATATAATGACAAAGACATACATCCGTAACCATGTACCAAACGGTGAAAGTGCACTGTCAGACATCTGCTGGCTTGGAAAAAATGAAAATTAATTTAAGCCTTTAGTCTATCGGGCTCTTCAGGACTCTGGTCATGGGATGCACATTCACTGGTCAAATCAAATGATTTGCTTCGGTTTTGATGAAAAGGAGGACACAACAAAACCAGTATGGCACTGAGAGGAGCAACGATAACAGACATAATAGAGCGATACACAACACAATGGAAAGTTGCTGGTAACCGTAGTTTTCATCCTCAGAGATTCAAAAGCAGACATCATACCTGCTGGTTTACCTTACTGTGAGGTTCTTGGTTCTGTTGTGTTGAATCGCAGACAACTCCCACCGCTTTTTTATGGATCGAGTATAGTCCTTCGTAGTCTGCAGTAAAGGCTGCCGCCATCTTTAATCACAACAGAGTCCATCTGTCGATGGTTCTTCCCTTTCTACCCTCTCTTTCTCTGTTCCAGCCCTCTCTGTTTGTTGTGGGGGGTTCTTATTTTCCATCCAACATCAAACCACCACATCGACAGGCTCATGGGCCGCCCAGTAGGGGGGCAGCTTGAACATGCTGCATTGGCTGTTGTCCTTTTCCAAGCCGCGAATTAACTGACCACATTTATTTTTTCTCTGAAGGATACAGATAGCCTGTAAAAAAAAAATATCTCAACTCTCAGGCCTTTGATTTCAACAAGCCTGGTCTCAAAGCTCCCCATGATTGTCCCTGAACGCATCATTTCCTCAGATGTTCTGATTGATGAGATTTGGAGGTCTCTTTGATGAGGCCACAACTGTGTCCAACTACTTTAAAATGTGTTTTTTCATTAACAATAGATTATGTGGAATAAATAACTGTGTTGTGAAACGTAATAATGACATTATTTCCAAGCAAAGATCAACTGGATTTCTTTTATCCCACCAAGTGAAACTAAATTTGAACATGAGAGGTTCAGACTACATTTATATCTTTATAAGCAGTCTGTCTGTCTGTTAGCATTCATGCAACCAGTGCATTTCATTTAAAGTGACACTTCCCTTTTGTTACACTTGGTCTCTTTTTGCGTTCAAAGCCTGAATGCAAAGGCGTTCCTTGTTTAATGTCACTGTCTTGTTCCGCCAAACTCTTTCACTGAACAATAAGAGGAGTTTAATTTCAAAATGGTAGATGCTCTCACCTTCCTCTCCTGCTGTGTGGCTCGTCGGATCTTGTTTCTGTGGTCCGCCATGACTGGGCACAGTCCCCTGCCTGCCAGTCTGCAACACTTTCTCATACTCATGAACCTGTTTCTGATTCTTACTAGTGTGTTGCTGAAAGATGAGCATCTTTACTTTATATTGCAGCTTCAGCCGTGCGACCCTATTGGAGGAAACAAGGACCAGATGATTGTCTGCACAATCGGATCGTAGCTATGGTAACAGACCCAACAGGCATTAGTGATGTGCACCTAATTGCTCAGTAGACACATTAAAACGGAATAAAAGAAAAGCATAAGGTAAGTAGTGTCAAATCAAATGTGTTTCTTAGACATAACACATTTCAGCCCGAAGGCTTTTCAATGAACTGCATGACAAAGTTATATTTTATTAAATCTATCTGCAGAAGTTGAGAAAGAGGACGTGAATGCAAACGTATGGAGAAGAGAGATGGATGACAAGATGTTTTGGACAGAGGGGGAGAGATGATGTTGCCGTTGTTGTATAGCTTTATCAGCTGCTTACCTTTCAACTGGATTTCACACTTGCATGTCTGGCTGTAGCCGGGGTCACATCAGCATACCCTTCTCACAATGAGCCATTTTCTTCTCACACAGCACCAGCAAAGACCCACGCTGTTGGCTACCACTTGCATTTCTCTGGATTGTGATACATAAAAACACATATTACTTCAAGATTTTAACTTGTCAGTGCTATATATTATATATATATATACACACAAACATGCATTTGGTTGAATATCACAACTAAAACAAATAGTTAAAGACAGGGAAGAGTACACGTTAAAGACATTATAATAAACTTACTTACTAAATGCTTACTTGCTTACTTACTAAACTTACTTACTAAATGCTAAAAGGATGGGCTCTTCACAACTTATTTGTATTTATTTATTTTATTTAATCGTTTATTTGGCAGGGACAATGCACAGTAATGAACACTTAAAACATTCAAATGTATCAAGCGTAACAGTGCCAGATTTAGCTTTTTTTTTTTAGCTAATTTCTATCCGCAGTCCCTCACATAAAACATTTAGAACTTCTCTCTCTCTAACTCGAATGATCTGAAATGAAGGATGTCTGATATGTTATTCAGCTTGATATCAAGGACATATTTGTTGTTGTACAGTATGATAGTAAATATTTCCTGGTACAACATTGCTTTAACCAAGTGTTTTCCATTTTAACTCATACATCTTTAATAATAGTTAAGCTCAGTTTAGTTATGTTATACAATGTATATGTAATGTAAGGAAATTAGATTAAATTGCTAAAAGCCGTGTTGCATGGTAACACAAGCTTCCACATAACTAAACTATTTTTATTGTCCAAGAAAATGATTCAGTGAAATTGATGTCAGTTAGTAAACTGAATATCTCTGGACTTGGAGGACATCATCTTGGGTTTTGGGTAACACTGATTGACATTTATCACCATTTTCTAGATAACCGTTTGATTGAGAAGTACAATTGACTAAAAACAGTAGATATCAGTTAGCCTGGCTGTGTTCCAAAGGTAAGCAAAATTACACCTCCATAGCCAACTCATTTACAATATCTTGTTTTTTTTAGAGCGACTTCAATTGGAGAACACCTGAGGTACAGAGCTGGTCAGGAGGGCTAGCTCAGATGTGGCTAATGGTGTTATGATTTCTAAAACACACACACACACACACACACACACACACACACACACATTTGTGGTTATTTCCTCATTAGCTGCCTTTCAATTGTATTCATGTATACAGTTTTTTTGATTTTTGCTCTAAGTCTAAGGTGACAATGCTAACATGCTTATAAAAAGAATGAAGCTTGCTATATTAGTGCAGCATATCATTTTGCTGGTCAGTTACCAGAATTCAGACAAGAACGTCTTCCTTCGTCTCACTCTTGGTCTTATGAGAAAATAATAAAAAGTAAAAGGGTTTGGTGAATAAAATAAATATGAATATTCCCACATATTCAGGGCTCAGGGGTGTATCCTGCAGAAGCACAGCAAAAATATGATGATCTTTCAAAGCAATCGCCTGATAAATAATTAAATAGATTGCTACAGTAATACTTCTTATTCTCTCAGGGAGTGTGCTGCTGACTGTTCTCCACATGAACAAAAAAATGCCCCAGATCCATGTGATCTCTGACTGGAACACATTGTATCTCTCAGGTTGTGATGTTGGGGTTTATGATAATTAAGAAGAGCTGCTTAAATACACAATTTCATGTGACATTATAAAATAATCTAAGCACCTCAAGCTATTTAAAAAAAGCTAATTTAAGGATGCTTATCCCCTTTTATCATCAGTGGTTCTGTAGCTTGCTTTATGACGGATACATTTTCATATTAATGCCACAAAAAACATCAATCCTAAATAAAAACATAAATATTTAGTAGGGTTACAGCTCTACAGTCAACATTCACACTTTCCCTTTCGACTTGAAAGCACATATCTGAAAACAATTTCTGCATAACAGGTATAACTGCTGTCTAAATATTATTTTAGGTAAAAGTTTCGAACAGATGGAACAATTAAGAATGGCTGGATTTTCAGAGAAACAGTCCCATTTCAAGGTGTTCTGAATTAAATCAACAACATATGTGGTTTATTCAAGTCAGACCCCTCTTTTGGTCTGTGTGCTAACCCCTTGCTATAAGCAGGTCAAGGTGAACTCCACATCTGTGATTTTCACTGCTAACTCACTCCCAATGGAAATGAGTCTTATTCATTTTTTACACAGCCTCTAGGATATCTGATCCAAAAAAGAGAGAAAGAAGCCCCTCAGGCGAGCATTCATCTTTGATGTTTTGGAAAGAAAGACATTGAAATGCTGCAGTCTGTGCTTCATGCATATTGTATTGCTTAGAAAAAAATAATAGCAGCCTACTGGTTCTCATAGTAATTAGCAATGCAAACGTATCTCAGTCTGGTAGTATATCTGGTGGCATAGTATTTATTGTTTTGAGTGTGTTTGTATATGTTTATGAGGTCTCTCAAAAAGTGATGGTCATATCACTCAAGTGGCTAAATCCTGACGTTTTCTTTCACTTTTAAGCAATGTGGACAATACATTTTGTAATGCAATGGGTAGATTGATGTGATTTCTAGTGATGTTATGTATTGCGCCGAGGCTTCGGAGCGTGTGTCGAGTAATCCCCGAAGCTTTTTGTGAAGGATGTATCGAGGCTTGTATCGTTTTAGGCCAGTGACGTCATCGATGACAAACGAAGCCTCGCTGCCTGTCGATACCACGTGACTGCTTCACGAAGCGATTCAGATCGGTTGAACCACATCGCTCATAATACCCATGGATGTATAATAAGAACGATATTACCCCTCCTGTACCCGGGCCCGGTGACACGATGGAATCAAGAGAGCTCAGACCCTCACTTATAGAGGTTGGAACATGTTACATTGCATTTAGCTGACGCTTTTATCCAAAGCGACTTACAATAAGTACATTCGACCAGGAAGACACAACCTTGAAGAAAACAGAATAATATAAGTACATCAGGTATCATAGAGCCAAACATTTCAAGTGCTACTCAACTGGCTATAGATAAGCCAGTCCTTTATTAGTATATAAGTGCTCTGTTAGCAGTTCTTTGTTAGTAATTCTATCGCTCGAGGTGGAGTCGAAAGAGATGAGTTTTCAGTCTGCGCCGGAAGATGTGCAGGCTTTCTGCTGTCCTGATGTCAATGGGGAGCTCATTCCACCATTTTGGAGCCAGGATAGCAAACCCACGTGTTTTTGCTAATGGGAACTTGGGTCCCCCTTGCAGCGAGGGTGCAGCGAGTCGTTTGGCTGATGCAGAGCGTAGTGCACGCGCTGGGGTGTACAGTTTAACCTTGTCCTGGATGTAGGAAGGGCCAGATCCATTCGCAGCATGGTATGCAAGTACCAGGGACTTGAAGTGGATTCTAGCAGTTACCGGGAGCCAGTGAAGGGAGCGGAGAAGCGGAGTGGTGTGGGAAAATGTTGGAAGGTTGAAGACCAGACGAGCCGCTGCATTCTGGATGAGCTGCAGAGGTCGGATGGCACATGCAGGTAGACCAGCCAGGAGGGAGTTGCAGTAGTCTAGGCGTGAGGTGACGAGAGCCTGGACCAGAACCTGCGTGGCTTTCTGGGTCAGCTGGGGACGAATCTTCCTGATGTTGTAAAGCGTGTATCTGCAGCAACGGGTTGTAGCAGCGATGTTTGCAGTGAAGGACAGGTTGTTATCTAGGATCACACCCAGATTCCTTGCAGTCTGAGTCGGGGAAACAACAGAGGTGCCGATGTTGATTGTCAGGTCAAGAGTGGGACAATCTTTTCCTGGAAGGGACAATCTTTTCCTAGAAGGAAAAGCAGTTCAGTCTTGTCAAGGTTGAGCTTGAGGTGATGAGCAGACATCCACTGAGAGATGTCAGCTAGACAAGCAGAGATGCGTGCGACGACCTGGGTCTCTGAGCGGGGAAAGGACAGAATCAATTGGGTGTCGTCAGCGTAGCAGTGGTATGAAAAACCATGCGGGCTAATGACTGATCCGAGCGAATTTGTGTACAGGGAGAAGAGGAGGGGACCAAGAACAGAGCCCTGAGGGACCCCTGTAGTTAATTGACAAGGGTCGGACTCGGAACCTCTCCAAGTTACCCTGTAGGTGCGGTCTTTGAGGTATGAGGTGAGGAGGGAAAGTGCAGAGCCTGAAACTCCAAGTTCTTGGAGAGTGAGAAGGAGGATCTGATGGTTCACAGAAGGTTGTTCTGATGGAGATAACAGGAGAGTTGTTTAAAGACAGCGCGTTCAAGTGTTTTAGACAGGAACAGGAGGAGAGAGACAGGCCTGTAGTTTATAACATCAGACGGGTTGAGAGTGGGTTTCTTTAGGAGAGGGTTTACTCTTGCCTCCTTAAGACTATTTGGAAAGTGACCAGAAGTTAGAGAAGTGTTGATGAAATTGGTGAGAAACGGTAGAATATCAGGAGCGATAGTCTGAAGGAGGTTTGAAGGGATAGTGTCCAGAGGACAGGTGGTAGGGCGGGCAGAGGTAATGAGGGTAAGAACCTCACTCGGAGAGAGAGGGGAAAAGGAGGTTAGTGTGTGGGTGAAAGGAGGGTCTGGTGACCCAGCGGTGAGTAAAGGTGAGTCAGAAAAAGAAGAGCGAATATCATCAACCTTTTTTTCAAAATGGTTAACAAAGTCGCTTGACAGAAGTGAGGAGGGGGGAGCGGCTTTGGGAGGGTCCAAGAGGGTGGAGAAGATGGAAAATAGTTTTTTGGGATTGGAATAGGAAGATTGGATCTTATCTTGAAAGAAAGTGCTTTTTGTCTGAGAGATGGAAGCAGAGAAAGAGGAGAGGAGAGCCTGATAGGTTAGGAGGTCGTCATGGTGTTTTGATTTACATGTCATAAGTATAAATAGAGACAAGCATAAATAAATGTAGGAATAAAAACATCAATAAATACAGGAATACATATGTTGCAGTGTTTTCAGGGAGCTTTAGTGTGTGTGCTGTGGCTCAGCTGGAAAGCAGTTGACTCATGACCGCAGGGTCCCTGATTCAACGACTGAACAATACGTATTTTTTGTTGTTTATAAAAGCTACAGCTAAATGAGATAATGTAGTTAACAAATGTATTCTTTGATATGTTTTAGCCTTTCTCAGGCTACAACATGGTTAAGTTTATGAATATTAGTAAGGAATACAAATCCCTCTTTGCAATGTTTACCAGCCTCCTTAGGCTTTTCAATCACAATCATTAAACTGGAATAAATACAATATTGTTAACATGGAAATATGATTTTATGTTCATTGTTTAGAGTTATTCTAAGGCTTTACTCATTGGGAACTCGGTATGAGAGAGCACACTGTTGAGATGTCCAACCTGCCTGTTTTACACACTTTGACCAACAGGGGGGTTTGTGTTCAAATGAAGCCCATGATGAAGCCTCATGAGATGAACCTTTTTGCGAACCAATTGGCTGGAAAGCTTCAAAGCTTCATAAGGCTTCATCTCGCCATCACTAGAGATTTCAAGATCCCAGGATAATGAAGTCTTGACCAAACTATCAACTTTTCCCAGTTCACGACACAACATCAAGATTTCAAGAATAGCATATTATTCTGTGGTATTCCATCCTATCAATCAATCGATCAATGTTTATTTATATACCCCAATATCACAAATGTTACATTTGTCTCAGTGGACTTCACAGTTTGTACAAAATATCAGTATGACAATACGACAACCTCTGTCCTTAGACCCTCACATCGTAAAAGGAAAAACTTCCGAAGAAAACCCACAGTGAAAATGGGAGAAACCTCAGGGAGAGCAACAGAGGAGGGATCCCTCTCCCAGGACGGACAGACGTGCAATAGATGCCGTGTGTAAATTGAAAAGATTATACATTTGCAATATAGGTAGTCCAAATGTCCTACACGTTTTTGGAGGGTGTCCATTTGTATTACGGCCTGAAAGTAGCATTAGCTGCACTGGTTTGTTTTTTAATTAAGTAAATGCACTTCTTTCAAGTCATGTTTATCAAAACATAGCCTGTAAAGAGCAGTTCTCACCTTCATGGTAGTGACAGTGCTTCTTTTGTGAACACACGAGATACTGGAGCACAGACCTCTGCTTTCTGAAATATTCAAAAGAAAGACACATGTTGTTCACACATTAAAGATAACAGCCTCCCCTTGTGGCCGGATGACAGTAATACATTTATTCTGTAAATCTACCTCATCTGCTCATTTCCTCTGTATTTTCCGAGTAAGGACGGCGAGCCTCACTGCTATGCAGAGGACAATAGTTTTTAGTTAGAACCACACCTTTATAGGTAAACAGCGGCGACACTGGTAGTTGTTATACTTATTACATAGAAGACCTGGCTTCAGCGCAGGCGCGGTGGCCAAGTGGTAAGGCGTCGGTCTCGTAAACCGAAGATCGCGGGTTCGAACCCCGTCCGTGCCTTTTGAACAACATGTGACTTGAATCTGTTCGGCACTCTATGGTACTTTCGTAATACATTGTAAACAATATGAACGCATGTAAATACTCTACTGATCTGTGGTTATTAAAAAAATATCTGCTAATAGTAGTCAACACAAATATAACCTACATGTGTATGTTTCTGTCTCCTATCAGAGTATTTTAATTGGTGTAATATCTGATATACATGCATTTTTACTCACTTGTCTGTGGTCTGTTATAAATCAACATATCTATATTGACTTAATGTAAAGTGTAGTAAGGCAAAATGCAGCTATGTTGAAACAGTATTGTATTTGAAGCCAATAAACGTGTTTCTGTGCTAGTGACAAATTGGGTAGAAATGGCAGAGGTCTTCTAAATTGACCATCTTCTAAATTGACCATCTTCTAAATTGACGATTGTTTTGAGACATAGATTTATATCTCAAAACAAGGATTATGTTATAAACCAAGAACAGTTGATTGCCAATAATCCCATCTGCTTTCATTTTTACTGTACTCACTAGTATGTTTGTGCTTTTTCTTGATGTAATCAAATATTATTTAATGATGTTTGTTCCATTAGCCCTAACAATTTCCTGTTTTCCCTCATATTGTCATAATTTCACTATAACCATGCATACTCAGAAGACACAAGGCATACAGTTTCCGCGGCAACGCTTGTTGTAGCAGCATCAATGACTCATCTGGTTCACACTGCAGTGCAACATTATATTCCTTCTGTTAAAGTGACTCATTGTTAACTGATACATGGTGATTGGAATGACACAAATCGAAAGCATTACAACAACCCAATTTTCATCTACCATCAGTGGGAGGAGAAATGCTGCATTTAACTAATCAATACCTTAATAAAATCCAGATGGCAACTTTTTTTTCTCAATGACAACCAGAAGCTCTAACCATGTAAACAACAATGTTTGATCCCTTTAGCTTATCCTCTGATTGTAATTTCATATCATGGTGGAGTGGTGTTGTTTATGCAGAGTGGGTGCTCAGATTTTGTTCACGTCAGCAATAAAATAGATTCATATTCATGATTAAGTCAAGGCCGTATGATTATATGTTATGCTGCAGTGCCAGCAGCTCATTTCCATGGTAACCTCTATAGTGTCTTGTAAATAGTTTCAACAATACTGTAATAAAACTCATGACTCGTGGTCCCCTAATCCATTTTAAAAACATGAAGAAATCAAAGCAGTTTCATTCATATTGTTTTTATCCCCTCCTGCTGCTGAACTTTTCACAGATGGATAGACAGATAGTGAAAGAAAAATAATTTAAACTGAATCAACATTATCTGGTAAAAGTATAGTTGGTCAAATAAGAGAAGAATGTCATCTCAAAAGAATGTTTACCATAAATATGTATGTGCATATCCCACTGGTGGAAATGAGTGTGTCTCATAAGATTTAATCTACAACATTAGGAAAGCAATTATCAGGACCCTTCAAAATATGCCTTTTCACACCTGCTATTTTAACAGATATAGCAACACAATACGTATCTGCATTCATTACGTTTTAACGATATACACTTTTACTGCCTGTTGTGGCATCGTATGGAATAATGCCTGCACTTCCAATTAGGAAACAACACAATGCAGGAAATGTGCTGTCATCAGCTAAACAACAAATACCTCCAAAGTTGGAACTAATTGGCCATATGGGTCACACCAAGCAAAGTTAAAACTTGTTTAAATGACAACATAATTATTTGGAACCGTTTGACAATTTTTTTTCTTTTGTCAGCTTCCTTTTTTGATCAACTCATGTAATTCTGTAAATTGCTCCCCCTGGTGGAAGCTTAAGGTTATGACAGATGGTGCGCACATAATTCTGCATTTATTGCAACAAAGTACAAGCTATTACTATTCATATTTTGCCATGTGAGTTTTGTGCTGTGTCACTATTCAAATGTAAGTACACTTGTAAACAACACTCTTATGTATCATATTTTCCCCCAATGACATCTTGATAGAATATAAAAAAAGTATTCTATTTCTTTATGATTTTGTCTTTTATATCTAATAATATCAATATGTTAAAAAAACACATCTATACTTTCAAAAAGTAAACACTTAGTTTATTGCTATGATATTACGTTTTATGACATTCTTAACGCAGCAAAGCTGTTATGGTTTATATTTAGTTTTCACTTTGAAATAATGTATTGTTTAATCTAATTGCTGAAGGCATAAGCAATAAACTAAACTACTGCTGAACTAATGTCTGGTGTGTGTTTAAGCATTTTTGACCAATATTAAAATAAAGACCTCTCACCATATAAGTAATTAAGCTTCTATTAGGTTGCATGTCTTCTTCCATATTAAGTGGATGTGTTGTTTTCTTTTCTAATGTCTCATGTCACTTGCAAATCAAAACAAATTATTGGAAACAAATCACACAACAGAGACGAAAATAGGAGGAGGAGAACAAAAGACTGCAACAAGCATGCCTATTAACTTGGCAGCAGGTCTGCTGTTGGAACATTGATTTCCTTGTTTGTGTGGGCAGTAGTATTCTGACCTAAACATGGATTTTTATACAATACATTTCGGTATTGTATTCCTTTGAAACTGTGTACTCAACAGCACTCCAGTTGTTATTCATTAATTTTAAATAATTGAAAAATACAGTTAGTTCATCTGTGGTAAATGATCACAATCAATGTGATATAAACTTGGAAACCACACACCATGTTATACTAGCAGTCCAAATCTTCTGCTGGTAGGAAGTCATACTTTGTTCTGCACATGGTTGTTATTGTTTATGTTTTGAGCTGTGTAAACCAGGACTTCATTGTGTTCCATCTGGCTCTCGGCTGGGGAGCCAAACAGTGGATTAAAGAACGACATTAGCGTGGAACAGGCTCAGTCAGCTCGCCCGAGAGAGATGCTCTCAATCACTGTGACCACCACGCTGTCATGCACATGTGTGGATGGGCGTTTCCACAATCACAGGATTTCCTCATACTTCAGAAATCTTCATATGAGGTCAGTTTGGAACCAGGGTTTGTATGCCAGCTCTACAACTTACCAGGCAGCATCAAAATAGAATACAGATGAAAGTTATCCCTGCGGTAAATTACATTTCGTTACAGTTGCTCTATTTTGGAATGAAATAAAATATGTATAGTAACATAGACAAGTAAAAGTGTGCACATTATACTCATACATTATACCAAAAAAATATGTGTATCACAATGTATACAATAGTGTATCATGAAAGTAATGATATTATTTTTGAAAAAAAGACAACTGCTTAAAAGGTGCTCTGTAATGCAATGACCCATAAAAGACAGAAGAGCCATTCCCATGAAGGTGTGGATAGGATGCGTATGAAGCACAAACAGACGGTGTGATGTCGGCACTTGGCGACATGACAAGAGAGAGATCATCAACAAAGTCGAGAGCTGAAAAACTGGAAAGGCCACAGTCCTCATGAGACAGCTTCTTTCGGGCCAATTCAATCAGATACATCGGACAAAGCAATGTTGCTAATTATGTTGGTAATCTTTATCCTAAACCTGTAACTTGTTTGAGAAAGCCTGTGTTAATCCATAAGTAAGGCTAAATAGATGAGGGTACTGCAATTGTGATGTTTCATATCAGTTTCAGATCTCATGAATTCAAACAGCTGCAGTACGGACTCATAATGTACTGCAGCTAAGAAAAAGATCACATTTCATTTTGGCCATGGTTCAATCATTTTATTTTCCTTTTACTTGTACTTTCGAGATCACATGTGTTTTTATGTCATCATCAAAAAATGATCTGTATTCCAGATTAAAAAGTTTATTTTATTTTTCTGATTTCAAATGAATTATGTACATTTCCAAAGAAAATCATCCCATTATCCAGGGGAAACAACATTGTTATTCCAAGATAATGAAACCAATGGCTTGTATTCTCGAGGACACAAATACAAGTTAGTTGTTGAATAAGGAAAAAAACTGAAAAATAAAATGTCATGGCCATTGATGGCTTCCATAAAAAACAGGTTAGTTAATGTTTATTTTTATACAACACAAGATGTTTACATGTTACGGAAGCCCCGAAAGGCAATGGTTAGAACATTAATTGTGTTTGTTGAGATCACAAGAAAACAATTCATTAACTAAACATGATAGGACCTATCTCTTCATCTCGGTAAAACAACATTTGGTATTTCCAGATAATGACATAAATAACCGTTCTTCTTGAAAACAAAAATTAACTGACGGAGGAAATAAAGTAGGCTACTTGAACGATTGTCATTACCTTTTAATGAGAGGGAAAGACCATTTTTTATTTGGAGATAATCACATAAATAACTTGTGATCTCGAGAAAAATAATAAATGCGAACTTATATCATTGGAAAAATGGAGGGGGGGAAACATGGCAGTTGATGGCTTCCTAATTATTACTTTAACTACACAGTGGTTGTATTAATTGCATTTCCATACCTTTTTCTTCTTGTTTGAACAGAAGTAGAACAACACACTTTAACAGGACAGTGGGACTCGGATTGAGGCGTATGACTTCCATAACTTCACATCTCATGCCCGCTGAAGGTTGGACACAATCAGGCAAGTGTTTGTGGGCCATGACCCAGATACTTATTTCCAGTCCCGGGCTTTGGACACTGCACCACGGCATCATCTCCCATTTCAGTCGACACTCAACAAAGAAACTCAGTTTCCCGTGTGAACTCACGGACGGAGCTTCGCAGCGTAAAAACTCACTTGAGCAGTCACATCTGGGAGGGCTGTGTTTACTCTGATTACAGCCGGGTGGTCATGTTTACTGGATGTGGGGACTTTCACTGGGGAGGTTCCCAAGCCAAATCCAAAACCAACTGGACCAAAATAAATCTAATTTAGTGCATGTAAACATTCAAACACTCAGTCAACAACAAGCCACAAGGAAAATCAATGCATAATCACTTTTTTTATATATATTTAAATAATATATTTTGTATTAACGTTAGTCATATTAAGACTCTTATTGTGCAAGGATGTTTCCATAAATGCATATTTCCTGTTGTGTCAGTGGGTTTCAAGTGTACTATTTGTGAATATGGCACCATCTGCAGGCCAATGTCTATAGACATCATATAATAACCAAGTGATGATGAACAGCCAATGACATCACATGAGATCACTTAATAGCTATTTATTGACCGTGGTGAAAAGTTATTTTAAGTATTACAATATGTAAGAGTGTAGTGGAACTCTAATGCCTTTAAAGGAAGTGAACATGTAAGACCTGCAGCGACAATATTTCATACATGGGTTTTGGTGGTAAAAAAGGAAAGAAAGTGTCACAGCAGATTTTAAAAATAGCAAAGTAGGAAAACCTCAGTTTGCACATTGGCTTTCCAAATGTCCAAGAACCCTATTTTTAAACCCCCACTGAATCAACACTAGCCAGAAAAAAGCTGAGTCTACGTCAGAGCTTCAATTTGGGCAATGCCCTGCACAGTAATTCAACAAATAAAAGTTCTGTTGTTGTGAGCAGCAGCTATCTGATCGTTCCCTCCCGGATAAACATCTGACATCCGGGTTGGGTTTTGTCTGAGTTTCGGCAGAGGAACGCTCAAGTTGCCTTTTCATTGTGTGATTCTACTGCAGCTTGGTGTCAAGACAGGTTGTCTGCAACAACTCTATATCACCCCATACACACTTCCTTATCGGTTTCAAGTTTAATTCAAGAGCCTGATAACAGTAAAGAAAAACAATACAAGTCAGATATTTATGCCATTAGCATGATTAATGTTAAATGCTTTATTTACAAAAGGCAATTGTATTGTGTCAGTAAACTGATACTGGACAAGCATTTTCAAACACCTTGCTGAGGCCTTGCGCGTGGTATTGACACCATGTGCAGAAACTGCCATTTTTGGAGTACTACCTGGCCACCGAATGATGAGGAGGAAAACTAAGGGCAGTATAGCCTTTGCATCTCTATTAGCACGTAGAAGAATACTACCTGAATGAAAATCCTCGTTAGTACCTAAAGCATCTCTATGGCTTAAAGAACTTGGAGTATCTGAACTTGGAGAAGATTAAATATAACCTGAGGGGCTCATCAGAAATATTTGAATCTGTCTGGGGCTCTGCGATAGCCCATAGCTGAACTAAAGACATTAAGTTAAGAAGGAAGGGGTGACTATGAATGTATTTTATTATTGTATTATACATGTATGTACATGTGTGTGTGTGTGTGTGTGTGTGTGTGTGTGTGTGTGTGTGTGTGTGTGTGTGTGTGTGTGTGTGTGTGTGTGTGTGTGTGTGTGTGTGTGTGTATACTGTGGTCCTCCTTATCTTCTTGTAGTTTCAAAAGTCTATCATAAATCTAAATGATGGATTTATGATTCGAAAATTATAAAAGTAGGGTAGACATGTGGATATTATCCGGCTGAACAAAACGTACATTTATCTCAAAGCTACGTTTCCCACAGATCTTATTTTGAGCTATTTTCTAAAATCCTATGGAGAAATCTCATTGCTTTTTGTGGAGGGAAGCCATGCGCAGCTTACTTCCGGGTTTTAGGACGCGTCTCTCTCCTCCTCTTCACCTGCTCTTCACACACCACACTTTTCGCGGCACACGTACTTACAGCCAATCAGCTCTGAATTATGTGAGATGACGTATGGTGGGGATGGCAGCTCTATGCCCCTATGGTCATTATTTTTTGCCACACACATTAAATAGGAAAATACGTCACCGGTCACTTAGACAGTGAGAGGGAGGGGCAGGATCGGGTTTTGTCCCACATGGCTCTAAACAAACAGCTCAATAGGCACACACTGTAGACACTAATTAGAAGAACACATACTAAAACAGCAATGTACAGACAAATCAGATGATTAAACATGATCTTAAAATATATTTTATATATTTTAATTTATTTTATGCATTTTGTTTTTTTTCTGCTGACACTAGGTGGGGCACCTGCCTCTAATGACCAGTCGCCACTGTGTGTATATATGTGTATGTATATGTGTATGTAAATGTGTATGTATGTATTTTTCTTTTTTTTACATTACATTATTTTTACCTATATATGTATTTATTTATTTATCTACTTTACTATGTAGGACCGGGAGGGGGGAGGGAAGAATATAGACCCTATAATGTAACTCATTGTGCCTGACTCAATAAAAAAATATATTAAAAAAAATAATAAAAAAATAATATTGTGTCAGTAAATACTACACATTGGATGGTCGTGGCCACAGAGGAAATCTGGCCATAGGGCATATTTTCGGTCGAAGGGTGCTTTTCTCAAACATGTGGCAGCGTTTCTATCACACTTGCACAGCATCTTTTCACATTTGTCCTCCAGATCATCTGCAATAAAGAACACACATGTCTTCCTTAAGTGTTTAAAGTTTTCTCAACAACATTGTGTTAATGTTTATGCATTCTCCCTGGCTGTTCGTTTCACAAACAGGTCTAGTCTTGTTCAAAACCACCACAAAAAGAGATCACAATTTCCCTGTGCTGGCATCACTCCACCTTGTGCAAAATGCTACTCCTTCCACATACTTTCGGCTAGATAATTCATTCCAACTTGTTCTCCCTTGTGTGTGTGAAATGATCACAATCATCAGCTATTAAAGATGTATACAGATTTTTGATATATTTTACAGTTTTGAATTATCAACGTTTAAGTTTTGGTACATTTTCAGGCCGTTTTAGATTTTATAATGGGTGTCTATGGAACAACACTTAAAATCCTCTTTTACCTACACCGTGTGCCAAATGACACTCCTTCCACAGCTGTTGAACAGGTAATAGTGGAATGCTGTTGAACACACCACATATCTAACTCCTTCAGCCTACTTTCAGCTCCAGAAACCATTCAACTATTAAATGATTCAGCTATTTCAGTACATTGAGGCTACAGTTTGTTGTTATACCTTTTTGTTTACCTTTCTTTGAAATATTAAGCTTCATCACTATTTTTCCAACTCTTCCAGTTTAACATTTCACTTTCAAGTTTTCAACAAAGTCAGTGCAATGCATTTGAGCTGTAACAATCTTGATTCAGATCATTTAACTTTTCTACATTTCTCCGCTGAGTTCAGCAACACACTTACTTGGTATTTGTAGCTAAAAGCAGCTCCAGAGACCATTCAACTAATTACATATTCAGCTTTTCAGCTAAATTCAGAAACAAATATACGCAGCTTACAGCATTCGCACGTATTTTCAGCAGGAAATGCATTTTCTAGTTGTCCATGTTTTACTGTATTTTTTCTGTTTTGCTTTTATTTACATTTTTTATTTTAACCTATTTAACATTTATTTTCAGCTTTACTTCAAGGGAATTTCATTAGGATCACTGTTGATGTTTTATCTTGTTCTGTATTTATTTTAATGTTGTTGTTATGTTTTCTTCTTGTTCTGTAAAGCACTTTGGGCTGCTTTGTGCATGAAATGTGCAATACAAATACAGTTTATTATTATTATTTTTTGTTAAAGATACCCTATTATGCTAATGTTCAGGTTCTTGCAGCGCCCCCCTAGCATATCACGTAAAATGTGTTGGAGCACTAGCCAATAGAAGCGCAAGTTTAACATAATGATGTTGTTATGTTGTAGGAAGTAAACACATGACTCCACAGACAGGGGTGGGGGTTGGGGGAGTGTGTGGGAAAGGGAATTATAGCCTTTGCAGACCATTTACATGCACAGAAACCTATATAACACACAACAGGAAATGGAAATCCCTAAAAAGTATAATAGGGACCCTTTAACGGATCATTTTCTTCTCTGAAAATTAGAGTAAATGTGACTACTGAACAGAAATTGTGGATATAATAATTTCCTCTATATTGAGTTATTTGAAGAATGTCAACAGGCCTCTATTTTTGGTACTTGAGTGTGTACACCTTATTAAGTCTGCTTCTATTTATATAGAGGCATCACCATGGTTTATGGGGGCTTAAATATATGTTACAAACATCCTGTCTTTACCCTCCAATCAGCTGAATGTTTTTCATAGATTTTTCCGTACATCAAACAGAGCCTGATCTGTGTCTCACATTCAGATTTACCCAAGCACAGAACATTATGTGTACAGCAGCTGTCTTACTTCTATAAACACAAAATATTATGCATGCATAAGCACAAAAGAAAATCAATACCACACTCCGCTTCCTTGTCCTCACACTTCCACTTATACTGGTCTGTTTTGGTTTGGCACCCAAGAAGCTCTGCATCTCCATAACAGCAATCATGTCTGTGGCAACACCTGTGATAGACAACATGATATGAGTTTTATTTTGAAGGCTGAACTCCAGACTACACAAGGCAAGGTAAAAAAAAGCAGTAGGTGGGTAGTCACAGCACTGTGGTTTCAAACACACCATGGCTATTTTAAAAGGCAGGACAGGATCACCACATGAGTTTTCACAACAGATAGTGAGCAGTTCCCTGGTTTGAGGGGGTTTCGGTGGCTTGCGGCGAAGAAGGAAAAAAGGAGACAATTAGGATTTGGGTGTGGAATTCTTGGGCTTATTTCGAAGTATCCATTGGAGTATGTGAGTCTACTCGATTTAAACATCACTCCTTCCTTTTAACTCATCGGCTAGCATCTGTGGTTCAGACGACTCATTGGGAAACGGAAACTGTGTGTGTGCAGGAGCAGGATGGAGGGGGACTGAGAGGAGGAAATAATGTGCAGGCATGATCTGTGGAAGGGCTGAATTACATCCTTTGCATCACATAATGTATAGTTAGTCCATTTATAGGGACAGCTGGATGTTTACAGCCTGCTACACACTATCATCATGTGTCCAGATATCCTTGGAAATAAAAACACAGACTTGACAGACAGTGTTTTTTAAAAGAGTGTGATTAAAAATAAAATTGAAGCCGAGGCCTCACCAGTCCGCCTTGTCTCTGGGCCAGCCTTGCCCCCCCAGCCCACAGTAGCATCCATACATCATGTAAGCCAGAGCAGATCTCCCCGTGCTGCATTTGATGGTTTCCGCCAGCTCCAGTAAGCCTCTCTTCGTCCGCTGGGAGCTGCGCGTCACCCCAGGGGCCACAGCCACTGCAGAGTGAAGAAAGAGGAGGAACAAACTCTCGTCTCGTAAACAACACAAACATTCCATATTCTCTGGATGTGTTTTTATGGTAAGGTTTTAAAAAGATGGTGTTATATTCATGGGTCGGCATAATACTAGAAATTGCCATCTCTCCAGCACAATTACCATAATCTTTGTAGTATTTAGGGGTGTCACAAAATACCAGTTTTGAAAAAAAACTGTATTTTGATATTGTGTTAGCAATAAAAATACATAATTAAATATATAACGAAAGGCGTCTCAAGTCATCAATCATAATCACTTTGTGTACACTTTCCTCTCTCCAGCTTTCCACTTGTATTTTAAAGGGGACCTATTATACAAAATCCACTTTTCATGTCTTTTATACATAAGCATGTGTCCCCTCTGTGTAAAGAGATTCTGAAAGTTTCAGGAAAAAAGATTCACTCACTGATCCATTTATATAAAAACCTGTCTGATCAGATTTTGGACACTTTATGATGTCATAAAGATGTTTTGGCTTGTGTAACCATTAGCCAATAACCAACCAAGGTAACATCCCCCCCACCTTATCACCTGAATCTCCTCCTAGAGCATCATTGTGTTCTTTTTAGGGCTGTCAAGTTAAAGGTGTTTTAAACAGCAAGCCAAGCACACAGCTGATGCTGACAGCCCCGTTCCTGCCGCTCGCTTGCGGCAGACCACGCTTGAAGGTTTGCCGGGGAGACGCCTGGACAACAACAGCGATAGCTAAATGGGTGGCTACAGCTTAACATTGTGGAGGACGAGGGGCTGCGTTAGATAATTCGGATCGCATCCAACGTGTCGACTGCACATCACAGCGCCTTATTTTGACCCACAGGAACTTCAGTCTCATGCTTTGACTGAAGATGAAGACAGAGGAGCGGCATTTCGCCGACAACTTTAAATAGGCTTGTCTGTTTGAGCAACTGGCTCAGTGCAAAGAAGTACACAGGGTTGGGAGAGAGAGAGAGGAGAGAGAGAGAGAGAGAGAGAGAGAGAGAGAGAGAGAGAGAGAGAGAGGAGAGAGAAGAGAGAGAGAGAGAGAGAAGAGAGAGAGAGAGAGGAGAGAGAGAGAGGAGAAGAGAGAGAGAGAGAGAGAGAGGTTGTTGTGTTGAGAATATTCAGGAGAATATTTGTCATTGTTCCATGATATTAAACAAACATTTGCATAAAATATTTGTCCACTCATATGTTGATAAGAGTATTAAAAACTTGAAAAATATTCCTCTAAGGTACATTTAGAACAGATAAAAAATGTGCGATTAATTTGCGATTAATCGCGATTAACTATGGCCATCATGCGATTAATCGCGATAAAATATTTTAATCGACTGACAGCCCTAGTTCCTTTTAACCAAATATCTCTCAGAAGGGCATTGGGAGTGGCTCCTTATTTTTCATCTAAAGTAACAGACCCAGAATCAGCACTTCTGAAACAGGGCTGAAACAGAGGGGTTTATGGGATGCTAATGCATGATCTGTTTGGTATTTGGAGCCAAACACTTCAGAGACATCTTTTGTATATATCTGAGACCTATAATATATTGATTGTTGGGGAAATATTTTTCCAAGGCCCATAACCTTGACCCAGTTTATCAGTTCGTACTGACCTCACTGAGCTCAGGCACCTGCAGCCTTGGGTGCTGTGCTCTCAGTGTTTTGTCTCCCTGTTCCTGCCTGTTGGCGTCAGCTGATATGTGGTGTTATAGTGCTTTACCTGTTTTATCTTGTTATGCAGCATGTTGACGATTCTCTCAGAACCAGCTAAATACATGGGCCTAGGGGTAGAGATCTTCATAATTGGTTTGGCATCCGCTGTGTCAACTCGTGGCACACGATATGTCTTGTGAATTCTCCGGCCGAAGCTCCAAATAAACCATCAGTGTTTGCCATCAAAGTTCCTGCTCTCCTCGTGTCTCTCTGAGTCTCGTCTCCATTGCTTCAGAAGTTTCCATCACATTGATGAAAAACAGTATAATAGGGGACCTTTAAGTTTGTTTGGCCTTGACAATTCTGTAGTGAAAAACTGAAATTGGTGTTATATTTTTGTACACCATGTTATTAGGTACACCTACAGTAGACTAAATGAGTACAGTCCAGCAGTCCTACCTTCATGAAGATTATAATACTCAGTTGTTGTTGTTGTTGTTGTTGTTGGAACAGTTTCAAGAGAGGAGTTAAACAACTTTATCAGAATCAGAAACTGATTTATTGCCAGGTAGGTGTGCACGTACAAGGAATTTGACTTGATGTCATGGTGCATACATAAAACATTTAAAACAACATTTTTAAAAGTACACAGATAGCGAACTATATTAAGAACAACAAAGCGCACCAAAACACCGAAGCGGCCATCTGCTGCGCCATCTTAGATTTTGCCATTATGATTACTTATGATGATGTGCTGTTACATTGTATGCTTTGTAGAGGTGTTTCTGTTATTTTTCCAACTTCTACAGTAAATGGCTACTGGATCTTCTTTATTTTTTTAAGGCTGCATGACTCTGCTACAATGTGTATGATGTGCTGATATTCGTATATGCACATATCATTCAATCTCTGTATCATACGTCACTATCACATTTTATTTTGTGAAAAAAACATTTACTAAATAGCCAACTTAGTGGTAACCGCTGTCTAGAAAGGTATTCATTTGTTTTTCACATGCATGTGTTTCTAGAGTCCCTCTGAAAACCCCGGAGTTACAGTAAAGTAGTACAAAAATACTTAACTTTACACTGACTCACATCTCACACCAGAAAGCTTTACTCTGCCTCAGAGGTGGGAACTAACTAAGTAAATGTACTCAAGTACTCAAGTACAATTTTGAGAGACTTCATTTTATGCTACTTAGTACTTCTACTCCACTACAATTCAGAGGTAAATATTATACTTTTACTCCACTGCATTTATTTTTAATACCTTTCGTTACTATAGCAGATTTAGTATAATAATGTGAAATATAATCAACTCTTAAATCATACTTTAGTTACACCTGGAGTAAATTCACAAGCTACCCTGCAGTATACAAAGTAACTGGCTGCACCTTTACCACCTTTGGTAAACACTTTAATGCATTAATAATCAATAAAGTAACCTGTTGGGGATTTATAACTTATGTGTTCGTCTTTAAAATCAAAACATATCATATATAATAATCTGAAATGGACCAAAATGCATAGTGAGTACTTTTACTTTTTGTACTTTAAGTATATTTGTTATGCTTTTGTTCTTTTACTTGAGTAACATTTTAAATGCAGCACCTTTGCTTGTAACAGAGTATTCCTACACTCTGGTACACTTCTACTTTTACTTAAGTACAAGATCTGAGTACATTTCCCACCTCTGCTCTGCCTGAACACCTGAACCAGGCTCAGATTTGAAATGGTGGGAAAGTATTAAATGCTGTAGAGCAAAATACATTGAATTGGTTTGGACTTGCTCCCTTAGAATAACACTTCGTCATCCTTGAGGCTTTAACCTGCAGCTCACGGTGCCATGAAAATAACTTATCAAGCAGTTCCTCACTAGTTTGAGTTCATCCACAAAGTTAAAAACTCTCCTTACCAGATAACAGGAGCAGTATCCGGCAGAAAGCAGTCATGGCATGCATCAGGCTGAACTCCACACCAAGAGCTGTTCACTGACGAGAGTGGAGCATTGACTGAGTGGAGAGTTTTTTTTAGAAACTGCTTCAATAATCTCCTGAGCGTCACAATCGGCCAGAGGTACGGTACGCCTCCTGCTGGACACAGCCTGCCTCTCATCACATGTATGGCAAACAGTGTTAGTGTGATTATAGAGATGTCTTTTTATTTCTCCACAGATACCTGCCAGCCTGTTTTGACGTGTTAACCTGCGTGCTGCATCTCCCCTGCCACTTGAACATTGCTTTGATTGTGGTTCAAGTCAAGATAACACATAACACTCAAGTCATTCTGAGCTTCAGGTGTCTGTCACGGTCTGTTTCTAGATGAGGTTCTTAAATATTTTTTGCTGCTAATAATTTTGTGCTCAAGTAACATTTTGAATACAGAATGTTAATATTTCTGCACCACAGTATTATTACTTTTACTTAAGATCTGAGTTCTTCTTACTTTTATGTTCTTGTCATTTTGCAGTTGGGTTTTTAGGGTTATGCCAATGTGAAGTATTACTGCTTAGAACATTTTTTTAAAACATGTGATCCTTGGGCTGAGAAAGATTCAAATTAGAGATCACCAAATCTGGAGATGTGTGGTATTCACTTGAAACAGAGAGAATGCAAACATGTATTCTTAAAAGTAACTTATAGCTGTCAGTAAAAACTACAATATGTGTCTTTGAGATGTATTTGAGTAGAAGCACAAAGTAGCACAACATGAACTAGCCTAGCCGAAGTAGCCTACATTTACTTACAATATATGTGGTAAATGAATTAAACAAATACAAAACAAGTATTAGTACGTTGACTATGAATTGAGGGACATATTTTAATTAGCTGAAGGTCTAATTGTTGCTTTTCCATTTTAAGCAACACATTATATGACTCCACGTCCTCCAAACAAATGCCTCTAGATTTACAGATGATGGTAATCATACTCTAATTACATAGCTTTCCCTTTGTAATCATAAAGACTGCCTCCATCTCCCTTGTAAATAAACATGTCAGTGTGGGGAACAGATCTTCTCTCCATATAAAACAAAGTGCCACTATCATTATTGTCAGTATGATTTACAGAGCAGCACTCCAAGTGTCTGAGTTCCACCGCTGAGATTGTTTATTTGACATATTGCTGATCTGAAAATGGCATGAATAGTGTCATATCTTTGGGTTTCATCTTTTTATTATGTTTTCTAAGAGTATATTTCCAGCTCTGTTGTGCTGGGCTCCATTGTCATTCATAATTTGGTAATGTCAGGGCAGCTAAATCATAAGAGTAGCAGGATAACAGGGGACATATTCACAGTGTTTAGTGATTCAGCTCCTCAGTCAGGCTCCTGCACAATGTGAGATAAGCGCCTCCTCCTGGCAGTTATGATATGCACTTCATGAGAGCAGACACATCCCTCGATACCCGTCAATCTGAATATTTTCAGCTCCATCCATCGCCTCAAAACATCCACTGAATGTTTAGATCACATCAAGATGAATACATCGGAATGAAAAGCTTGCAAAAGCCTCAAATGTGCAGTAAACACAAAGAAAGATGCTGACAATTGATGGTGTTAAATATTTGGTTTCTCTTCATTAGCATACCCAATGGCCTTTGGTGAAATACTCCTGTTTGTGAAAGGAGAAAGGAGATAGAAGCACATTACCAAATGATCAAAAAGAATAATAATAATCGGATTCAAAAGGAGTTATTATAATGTTAAGTTAAGAACAAACTGTTACCAGTACAGCTGGGAGTCTGTGCATGCATTTGGAATACATTTGGAATACATATTATATTGAAAGAGAACTCATCATTTATTACATTCCTCATAACAATAATAATATTCATGTCATATTATTAGAATAAAGGGTTCTTATTTCCAATATCATTGTACAGTTGAATCTGCTAATTAAATTAACATTTGAAGGTACACAATGTTCTAAAAGTAATGCATTTTCTTCCTGAGCAAAATAATCCTTGTTTAGCTGATACATTGTCATGTCCACTTCCCTAACAACATAATGTAATCAACAACGATACAATGTGTGTTGAGGAGCAGATTTAATTTGTGTGTGGTATGTTTTTTTAAAATAAATACATTTGTGAGATACAATGTAAGTGTGTGAAAAACAATTCATTCATCACTGGATAAGCTGAAATCTAACAGAGCAGCTAGTAACCCAATAATATATTGTAAATGTACTGTATGCTGGAAGTGAAGCTAAGTCATTTCATCACTCCTTGTGTTGTCCTTGGCCTCTTTATGATACACAGTTCCACATTTACAGGATCTAAGAGGCTTCATGTTTTGATTATTTCAAAAAGGAAATGATTAGGAATATCACTGCCAGGGGAAGGTTTGTAGAAAGAAGAGTTAGAGGGTGAGAGGAGTTTTCATACTTCTAGGTTTAATAGTCTGAACTCTAATGTGCTTTGTAGATTTCGTAATAGAAATGGAAACAGCAATCTCAGCAATGCATAAGCAATGGGCAAAGAGCATTGTGAAAGTTACACTTCACATTAAGTATTTTTTTAGTTCTCAAGGTTACTCCATAAATAGAAAATCACTTACATGGGCAAACAAATTCATATTCAGTAAGTTAATGAGTCAGTTCCAGTTCAGTGATGAGTCAGTTCCAGTTCAATTGCCTTAGAAAACGCCTAACTAATTGTGGTATGCAGATAACCAAACAGTCATGCACATCCTGAGTGTCAAACAGCCTCATTATGTGCTTAGACATTTGATCTACGCATCCAAACACTTGTAAATCACCTATTAGATCACAGTCAGTTAGAAGGCACATTCAACTAAAAATAAAGCAATATAACAAATGAACAACAACTTCAATGTTTCACAAACACTTATCTTTGGCTCAAACCACTGCCATTGCACCCTACATTGATTTGGCAGGTTGTTGAAAGTGCACTCAATGGAAAAAAACAACAGTAAAAGTGATGTAAACATTTAAAGACAGACATGTTTTAAACCAATGTACTCCTGTAATTAACTTTTTGTATGTTAAAAATGTGATAAGATGCGTTCATTTAATTGTTTCCGTGACTTTTAAGGCTGTTATCATAGGCTGTTATGTTTGTTTGTTTGCAGAACAGTTGTTTTTGTTTTTCCCCCCTGACAAAGCAAATCAGCTGTTAACAATTAAAATGCACAACAGAATAAAGAAACATTTTTTAAAGTCAAAAATTATATTTTATCATTGTGTTTTAAATGTAATCTTTGATGTTATTATTAGGCTCAAGAGTTACAGATTATCACTGTGTCCCTCCACTGTCTCTAGGGGGCAGCACTGCTCTGAATCTGTGTTGACTCTGCATCTAATCAAAGCAGAAGAAGAAGCAAAGGGCGGCCTTCAGCGATACAGCACATCTAGCCAAGTTATTTTAGCTAAAACAAGAAATCCCTTTCCCTCCTTTTGGATAACCGACGTAAGGGTTGTTTGAAATTAAGAACCACTCATGTAAGTATGTACAGCAGACATTGCTAGATCATTAAAGTGATATTTACTACGACTCAGGCGGGAGCTAACATGTATTGCTCGCTATTGTTTGGGGAACTAGTTTAACTTGGGCATGCCTGCGTTATGCTTTGTTAGGTGCAGTCTACTTCCTAGAAACTTAGTCGGATATCGACACGTAGCTAGTGAGGCCGATGTGTTTCCAGCACCGGAAGACCCTGTTGTGTTTTCTCTCAGTGGAGGTAGTTGTGTGTTGGCAGTAGTTAAACTATGTGAAGCTAATGCTAGCTGATGATGATTGCTAACTGGAAGTCTACTCTCGGCGGGTTCCCGGCCGCGGGTAACACACGTGCGCTAAATGCACATGCGCCCATTATCGGACGCCTCCCAGTTTTTCAGAAAACGCAACTTTAAAAAGACTCTCTCCAGTCACCAACTCGTTTTGAAACAGACGCAACAGTTAAGCGTTGAATGCTCTTATTAAAACAAAAATGTTCCCAAGGTACAGTTTGTTTTAGCTTTGCTGACAACAACGGGACAGGCGCACCCTTTTAAATCTAATTCTGACACCATATTTTTGCCTCTTCCTGTTACACTCATCCTCATTTGATTATAAACTAGTTTGAAAGAAATGGCAACTAAGAAAACAACCATTTATGTCAAACATGAGCTATGACGGGACAGGGTGACAGTTTGACTGGCCCAAATATGGTAGTACCACGACGAATCTATTGACAATAGCGTTACACGTCACAACATCTATTCAGGACACATAAGGTATATGTTATAACATTTTCATTCATTAAAAAAAGTACACGTAAAAATCTGACATACCAGTCAGTTGCTTACTGTTGCTGTGTTAAACGAGTTTCCCCTAGGTATAAGTACTAACTTTTTCGTCCACAACTTCAGATATAAAGTTTTGACGGTATCCGCTTACAAAAGCTAAAATATATGTCTCTCCTCAGTTTCCGGAGCGACATGTGTCGTCATTACTAAATGCGGAAGCTATAAACATTGAAAGCGAGAATAATTACTTTAATATAGTTCCTGAGCGTATGAACTGTCATTAAACCGGTCTGACTGCCTGCTGATTGTGATTTATGAAAGTAGGGAGTGTTTTTGTTTTAGTGGTCATTGAAGCTGTTCTATGCCCATGTCTTTTACCAGTTAATATACTATGTTATGAACCATATGTGTTGTCATTTCAGGTGCCGATAGAGGAGTGGATATTTAATCAAACATGTCCGGAGCGTGTCAGGACAGAAGGACTCGCTGGCAGGAGATTCAGAAAGGCCTGCAGTTCATCCAGTAAGTGTCAGCATTAGGATCTGTGGTTGTTACATTTGGGGGTGCATCTGAATTGTACTTCAAACCCTGATAAATAACATACATATGAAGAGAGTAATGACTGTTGTGATCCTGTGTTTGACACCTCCTAATGTTACCATGCCCACTTGTCCTCTTGTCCTTCTTCCTTGGAAACATTTTAGGCGATAACTAGATAGAAACTCTTTCTAGTTTCGTGTCTGCAAGTTATTTTGCAATAATCCGGGCTACACCTACACACTGTATGATGCAATAATGATTGATCAGCTCTGTGTCATGCATTGTTGTTCAGCGAGACAGCTGATTACTGTCCTTTATTTTATAATGTGGGAGTTTCCCCTGATCAGAGCTTTTTATTCATGCATAATGTATACTCTCAGTATATCCACAACATATTTCTTTTTACATTCATGACAGGCAGCACAGTGATGAATCTGGCAGGGACTTTCTTTGTGAAACAAATGTGATACTTAAAATACTTCACTGCACGTCATCACTGTTCCTACTGAAACTTCACTGGTGTGAATATGCGAACCCTTGAATAGTTCAGTACACAAAAGAGTAAAGAAAACTTTAAATGCCAGACAAGAGCAGAACAAGAAACCTGCATGACAAAACGCCTTCACAGGGATTACTGAGGTCTATCATGACATTATTATGAACACACACTTTCAATAATATCACCCGTTTATAGTTAAACAAATCGCCTGCGCAATTCCCACAATGATTAATATCTGTTGCTGATAAAAGTCTTGCCAGTTGGTTCTGTGCCAGCATGCAGATTGTTTGAATATTCCCTTATATTAATTTGCGTGATTTTCTTAAATATGACTTTTTAAAAACATACTTGTTTGCATTTAGCTGTCAATGTTAAAAAAAACTTTCTTTTTATTTTAGATCAACCCTTCCATTTCCTGGAAGTCAAGACCAGTATGAGGTAAGCTATGCAAATTGTATTTAGGGTTTTTCCAGCTTCCGTCTTGTTTCAAGTTACACTGACCAAGTGTGTCACACAAATGGCTTTTTGTGTGAGTAAAGATGCATGAATGAAAGTCAATCCAGGAGCACTATGTTTAACTTGTACTGATTTGATTCTCTATTGTTTCAGTTGTTCATAAAGGATCTCGTTTGGAATCTTTTTGGTGAAGGAAACGACGTGTTTAGAGAAGGGGATTGGACAAAATCCATTGAGATGTTCACCGAAGCCTTGAGTATAGCAGAGTATGCGGACTCAGAAGATATCTGTGTTCCAGCGAGTTTACTGGAAAAGCTGTATGCAAATCGAGCTGCCGCGTACCTCAACATTGTTCCGGTAAGTCGACCACATTTGATTCCTGTTTCAATTCAGCCTAAATCACTTTAAAAAACCAATCCTTTTGACGCTACCAAACAGTTAACATCTGAGTGAATACAACGAGCAACTTATGTCTTGTTGTGGTCTCTCTGCGCATGAGGCCCCTGCAGATTGATTATTTGCTTCATACAGATATTACATGTCATTTGTTAGACGCGTTTATCCAAAGCGACTTACATACTCAGTACTGTGGACAATCCCCACAGGAGCAATTTGGGGTGAAGTGTCTTGCCCAGGGACACAACGACATGCTGACTGCAGTGGGACTCAAACTTGCAACCTCCTGATTCGAAGTCCAGCACTCTATCCACTTAGCCACAGCCGCCCAGATATATCTACAAACCTCAAAATGCCAGTTTACAGATAGAAGTATGTCCTTAAATGTCACTCCCTTTTCAAAAGATGAGCTCTTGTTTTGCACTTTATCGTCCTCAGATTCTAAGACTATATACTACATTCTAAGTTCCACTGCTCATGGTGCATAGGGAAATGTTAACCATTAACTGATTTGTTGGGACATGTCCTCTCTATGTTTTGCTCATCGTGTACATTGTGTAAATACTCAGTTCAGTTTGACAAGTGACCTAACTTAACCTGTAGTGTGTGTGTATAACATGTTTTTTTTTTTTATTGGCTTCCCTTCAAGTGTCGCTTTCATTATGTCTCATCAAAGATAATCATACATATTTTTTTTCCAAGGCGAAAATGTCGACCTGTCAAACTCAGGTGTGACCGTCTTTAAGGTAGGGTAGGTAAGAATGGAGAAACCAGCTGGAGTGCGCTAGAATTTGAAAGTACACAACTGAAACAAATCTGCCCCTTCCTTCAGACTTCCTTACAGAGCCCCTTCTCCAACACACACGAACGCACACATGACCAATGAGGGCACGAGATAAGTTTGTGCACAGATGGAAGGCAGGCAGGCAGGTAGGCTATGCCATGCCGCGGGCCGAGGCAGATCATTGGACTTGCTTTTTACAGCGCTACGGCTTCCACAGATGACATATTTGTATGTATTTATTGTCAAACCATTTAATGTATTCATTGCTATCGGGATGTTAAGAGCATTCCATGGAATATAACAAGTGTTTCTGAAGGGAATTACCTACCCCACCTTTAATATATAAATGCTAAAATCACTATTGCCGCATTTATCAAGTTCCACATGCATAATTTCTTTCACTTCAATTTTAAGCATTTAGCATCAACATAAGACCAAAAATAAGATCTTTATATCAGCATTACTCTGTGTTCAATGTATTCCTTTAGAGCAAAGAACAATACTATAAACTCCCCCCATTGACACTGCACCTCTGATTAAACAGTGACAGTTAACCTGAGGACACACGGCTACATTTGATTTAGTTGGGTGGGGCTAGAGATTCTTCAACTTTGAATCCACCTTACATTCATCTTAGGGTGTCATTTTGTGAAGGGTGTGCTTGAGGCGTCGCATTTTGTTCAGACACAATTAGAGTGCTGAGTAATTTCAAATGTCTAGACATGCTATACATCAGGGGTAGCCAACACCGTGCCCGGGGGGCACTTAGTCGCCCGCAGGGGCAACGTGAGTCGCCCGCGGGGCATGTTCTAAAAATAGCTCGCCAAGCAAATCCAAAATGTATAAAATACACAAAACAAAAAAGGAAATGTAATTAAAATAATCTACCCTATGCATAAAGGAAACCTAAATCACAGCGAACTCTATCTACTTACTACAACTCTATCTATCTAACACCCCTCCTCCCCCCACCCCCACAATGAATATCGACCAATCACGTTTTTGCTTGATTTGCGGAACCAGCGTTGCAGTCGGGAAGAAAAGCAACACATCAGCCCCATTGAACACACAGCCTAGTCGTGCCAGCCTATACAACACATGAGGGGCAGAGTTTTACTCTGTGTGTTGTAAATTGCATATTTATTTATTGCACTTGAAGCACACACACGCATGGCGTAATTTCCACTGGGGACAGGGGGGACATGTCCCCCGCTCTTTTCGATACCCCATTTGTGTCCCCCCACTTTACCAATATGTTTATTATTTTTTAACGCAAGGCGTCATCACCACGGAGGAGCACACAGCCTCTGTGAGCGAGCGAGACACAGAGAGAGAGCGGGAGAGCTAGGGAGGGAGCGAGAGAGCTAGGGAGAGCACACCTTTATCTATTTAATATAGATAAAGTAAGAAATCATTCCAATGTGTACTATAGTACAGTAAAAAAAACAGTTTAAAAGGGGAGTGATTAGTAAAATATGCATAAAGAAAGAATGCTAACTAGGTAACACAAGATAAGAATACACAAGTTTAAATGATTTGTTATTGGTTGTGATCATATTCTAAAGATGTTTCGATTATTGAAAAGTATACAGCTCCTTTTCATCTGAGTGTTGAGAGCTGTATCCATAAATTCATGTTGTGTTCAAAGTGCACCAGATTGATGCATTTCACTTCAACATTTTAAAAAATATCTTCCCGGGGGAGCATGCTCCCGGACCCCACTAGAGGAGGTGAGGACCCCCCTAGAGGAGGTGAGGCCCGTCCACCCCCAATTAAAGCAGGTTAAAATAATTAAATTGAATACATGTTCTTTTAGAAAACACTGAAAATGGGTTCCACAGACCCAAACAGCACACAAAGGTTAAAGGTAAACATATAATAATGTTAAAATGTGCTAAATATATACACTGCAAAAAACAAAAAAAAGAGGAGTAAAAGTAGCTCACGACTTGTTTTATTTTTTGAAAGTCGCCCTCACCCTAAAAAAGGTTGGAGACCCCTGCTATACATCATTTCACAAATGGTGAACTATCCCTTTTTTAAAGGCAAAACATGTGGTTGTGCTTAACTGATGTTTGTATCAACCAGTTCATTTCTCAGCTTGTTATATACTGTCTTAAGTCATGTTATCAGGAACCAGTTATGCGATGCTTTGAGGTTCAATGAGGTGTACAATCATTTGATTGTCATGCCAAACTGGATCAATAAATACATGCATTAATACGGTAGGAAGATCATGGATTGATTACTTTTTTTATTTTTTAAATGAATACATCAAACAATAATCGATGTGAAAAGCTACATGAACAATGAAGTGAATTATACCATATACGAGATTCATCAATATTAGTGAAGTCACATGGGGTTGGGTGACAGAAAGCACACACAGATGCTGTTTAGTTCCACTTGAAAAGGAATGATTTATTAAACTATTTACTTTCCAGAAAACAAATAAATCCAAATATCACTATTCTGATCATGGAATTGTCCAAAAGAATGGTGTCAAGAATAATGCCCCAAAAATGCATAACACATGTGCCAATAATGTGATTAGGCCTTCCACACATTTTTTACGTCACTCATTCACAAAAAAAGGACTATTATCAAAACATAATTATATAAATACTAGATAACATAAATATTTTAACAGTTATAAAAATAGATTTCATAATCCATACTGTATCCCAAAATAAAATTGATCATAAATCAAATGCTATTAATGGCTCCAATAATTGTAGTATAATAAAAATCAATATGTTATTTTCAGTGACATGTTACAAATTGTGCCATGTTAAAATGCGGTAAATCATAGAATTAAAGGCGGTGAAGACCTGTTTTATTTAAAAGAATTGTTGGGGTTATACAACCACCTACATAAAGAATCTTAAAATCCCTTGAGACTCGGGATCCTCTAAGACTTGGTCCATTTGAGAATTATTGATGCTTTCAGAGCTACTTTCACTTCCTGTTTCCTGTCGGTGTCTCTGCATTGCATCTTGTCCCGTCAGTGTTAAACACTTTACTGTCTTCAGGGAAACCACTCCCCTACGTCAACCCACTGAACACGTAAAGGCAATTTATGATCAAACAGTGCTTTCTTTGTTCACAATGTTTAAGTATACATTTCCCCCCCCCCCATAGGGACTGTATGACCAAGCGTTAGAAGACTGTGAAAAGGCTCTCCAGTTGAACGAGGGGAACTACAGAGCGCTGTACAGAAAAGCTAAATCCCTGAAAGAGATCGGGAGACATCAAGAGGCCTATGAGGCTGTTGCCAAATGTTCTCTCACAGTGCCTCAGGTAAAGGCGTCGCATCATCTGGTAAATGTTGATTTATCAAAACGTGAAAGAAATCTTCCTTATTTTCTTGTCTCAGCCATTTTTTTACAAAAGTCAGACAAATGTAGCTGCTTTTCAGACCCCCTGCAGGACCCTCACTCCCAGCAGAGTCAGGATGTTTGTGGCGTGCTGCCCTGCATTGAGGCTTCTTTACTTTCAGTTAAGACATTTCAGGTAAAACTGATGTAGGCCAAACTTCAGTGTAAATAGCAACCACATTACATTTCAAGTTTAAGAGGCTTTAGTTTTGTTGGGTAATCCTAATTTGTTACATTTTGTATACATTGTTTTGCTTCAAAATGTACTCTCTTTGTCACACTGCACCACAGTCCAAGAGAGTTGTATAGTATATGGAAAGTATCAGTTTGGAAATGTTAGACAAGATGGTAGACAAGACAAGTTTACCTGTAACCAAAATACATATTTGACTAAATCAGTAATGTATTGGTGTGTGAAAATATGCAGCAAACACAACAGTGGCTGTGTCCAAAAACAGAGTCCGTATGGCATGGTGTTGGGCTTTTTATCCAAGTTCTTCAGGCTGATGACTTGGATCACCTGAAACCCACATTAGGAGCCAGCCAGCTGGGGTGTGCTACATCATACACAATGTATCACTCTCGATTCATAGAAGCAGGTTTTATAAAAATACAAATGTGCTACACATAACCCTTTTCATATGGCAAACTACTTTTAATACATCATCTTAAAGCTGGAGCATCTTCGGAGTATCTTTACACCCCTAGTCAGGATATAGTAACCATTTCAGCTGATATGACAACATGTTATTTCTATTAAAGTTGCCACCTATATTTTTAATTAAACAGAAAATAATAAGTGAAGATCAAAGGCAGTGATTATCTAAAGTGTGTTTTGAGTAAACACTGTCAACTCTCCTTATTTCCCAGGACGCCAGTGTCACAAACCTGACTCAGGACCTTGCCAACATTTTGGGATTGAAAATCCGTAAAGCTTATGTAAGGAGTAAGGTACGTGCCTCAGGGACTATTGCAAACCCCCATGAAGCTTTTTTAATGAATTACTGTGAATTGGAAGTGATGCCGCTTCATTTTCTACATGCTAGTTAAATGTATTAAAATCTGACTCGGATATATGGCCCTCAAAATAAAATGGCGACATACATTTAGGGTTGTTCTTCTTAAAAATGAACCGAAAGTCCAACATTTTCTCTTGTTCAATGTTTACAGCCTGCCTTGAATGTTATGCGAGGAACAAATTATCAAGATGCATCATGTGACAAGGTAAGAGACGTAACAGTCTAAAACATATATTTCTATACTCCTCTAAGAAATCCATTCTTAAATGAATCTCTTCTGCATTTCTTTAGTTTTCCTATGACTCCTCTTCAGTTGAAGATATTGAAATTGGTAAGTTTAATTAAACACAGTTCATATTTATCGTTTTTGAAAGTGGAAAGAGAGCAAGTCGCTCATCCTGTTTTTCCCGTTGTGTTTCAGAAGTGCCTCAGCTCACGCAGGACAGCAGTCTTCTGGCTCCAATCCAAGCTCCAGTGGAAATGCACCAAGCTCTAAATGAATCCGCAATGGATGAACTTTCTCCCATCACCAGTATCTCATCTGTTACCCTGTCTGAGCCGCCGGGCTTCGAGTCCATCTCCCTTCCTGTGTCTGTGTCCCTTCCTGTGTCTGTCCCATCGTCAGTTCCTCTTGCTACATACATTAACGGCTGCCGAGCGAGTAAACCTTGCACGATGCTCGACTCGAGTAATGATTTCGACGCAGACATCATCGGGGACGACCTAGATGATCTACTGGACCAAGCTGGCCCTGAATCAGCCATGGTAAAGTGGCGTGATGAATGAAATGTGACAGTGTGTTGATGTCTGAGCAGAAGTGTGACTCCTGTGTGTCCCCTCCCTCAGATTATCCCCACCATGAAGGGGCCTCTTCCTCTGCCAACCAGTATCGCCTCGGGCAGCTCCATGTCCAGTCCATTCCTGATGCCCTCTCACATCAACACGTACCTCCACAGCAGCGTGCAGCATTGCACCGTCACGCTACCCCCCCTCTATCACAAGTCGGGGTCAAGTACGTATTTTGGGATGGACACTTTTGACGCCCTCCCCCCACCGCTCGACTCCCTGGATAGTCTCAACATAACGGACTATAAAACAGGTATACTACTTTCTGACTTTGGTCCATATTTGTTCAAATAAAGATATTGTAGCCAATCAATATGCAGTTTCTGAACGGCTGCTAGAAATCCTTAAAAACACTTATATCTTAATATTAATATATAGTTTTTTAAGGTTTGAAAAGTGCTATGATTTTGGAATAAGTGCTTTAACACTGCTAGAAATTTGTATTTGCATTTCTTTTTATAAAAAACTATCTGACTGAAAAGTGCTTTTTAGATTTGCTTTATGTGATAAAGAATCATTTCCGACGACTGTAAGGTGCTTGAAAGGCTCAATAATACTCTTTTGAAAGTGCTTGAATTTGATTTTTGTTCATTTAATCTTTTTCTTCAATCTTTTTCTTCCTCCTTTAGATATGTCAGATTATGCTCAGAGTCCATTCACTCAACAGGTAATTATTGTCTATCAATCATCAGCCTTTGTCATTCTAAGACTTGCTCTAGGCTTATATTTGATCAATTTCCCCCCCTTTTTTTTCCAACAGATGAACAATATTGATGCCCCGATGGGAATGGCGGTCGGTATGCCTGAAGTGAAGGGTCTTCCTGTTGCTGTGGATTTAACAAAGAACCCCTTAGCTGACACACATGAATTCAAACAAGCGTGCTCCATCTGCTACGTCAAAACTGGTGAGGAGTTCTTTATCCAGTTGTGTGCGGTTGTGTCTTCGAGGTGCGTAATGTACTATTAAGTCACATGTTTCTTCATTTATTCCCACAGGTCCTGGTGTATTGGATTACTCGCTACACACAGAAGAGCATAAATGCAAAAAGGACGCTTTACTCGGCAGACTCAAACATACAGCTGACCAAACGTGGAAGCTAATTCGGCCCAGACCCACAAAAACACAATATGTTGGGCCCTATTACATTTGCAAAGGTAACTTTTATAAACATGTATTTGTTTGTCTCTTTGCTTTGAAATTGCTGCATTTGCCTCTATATATATATATATTTACCATCTGTCGTTTTTTTTTTTGTTGCTGCTGCAAGTTCCATTGATATTCCCAGGAAAAAAAAGCTTATTTGTTATACAGATTTGTGGTAATGTGTAGATTCCCTTTGCACGGTTACATTTCCTACTTTACTGGGCATGTGTTCCCTACCTTCCCTAATTAATTGCACATGGATATTCACATTATTTAAGGATTTGTACTAGCCTTTGAGCAGCTTCTCCACTTATTTCTGGCACTTTTGACACTTGGCTGTCATCCAGACATCACTTGTGTGTGCGACGACAGAAAACATGACAATGTCCCCGTGTTGTTTCAGAGGTGGCGGTTGGAAAGGAGTGCCTGTACCCTGGCCACTGCACATTTGCATACTGCCAGGAAGAGATTGATGTTTGGACTCTGGAGCGGAAAGGGTTTATCTCCAGAGAGCTCCTCTTCGACCCCTACGGGCCAAACTCTAACGTCCGACTGACTGTCCCCAAGATCTTACAGGAGCATCATGGGATATTCATGTTTCTCTGTGGAGTATGTAGTCATTTATTTTTTTACCTCAGAGTGATCTAATTTACACTAACTCCTCAGTGCTGGTTAGGGGTGTAACGGTTCACAGAAGTCACGGTTCGGTTCGTACCTCGGTTTGGGGGTCACGGTTCGGTTCGGTTCGGTACAACAAGAAAAAGCAAAAAAAAGTCCCAAATGCATAATTCCAGGTTTGTTTTTTATTTATCTTGAACAATAGTGCAAGTTTCAGTTTAAAAATAAGGAACTCTAACATTTTGAATAAGTAACTGTATTACACAGATAAAAACAAACCACAAACAGTACCACACAGACTCAGATGGCCAGATTATCTATAATGGCTTGAAAATATTACAAAATAAATAATAAGAAATTGTTTCAAGAGCGCAAAGTCGTTGAAAAACATAAGCCAAAAGCTTCCGTTATTTATTTTGGTCTCTCCGCTTTCATGTCTGTTGGCTTCTTGAAAACAGCGGGGATCAGCTGCTGAACTGCTGTTGTCTTTTGCCAGGCTCCGGTGATTGGCAAATCTGTGATGCCTTCTGATATGATTTAGCATGTTTGGCGTGTGTTACCATTAGCATACCGCACCACTGTAGAACAACGCCGACACACCGTCCTCGTCCGATACACCACTCGCGCACTTCATCGTTATTGTAGTCCACAGGGAACCCGAAATGTTCCCACACAGCTGATTTAAAAGAAGCAGGTGGGTTCTAGCTCCCGTGTGTCATCTGAACTCGCAAAACTAACTTTTCTTCTTCTGGTATTTTGTTCGTTTTGTTGTTGTTTCTTGTTCTTCATTTGTTGTTTAAGGGCGGCTGGCAAACAGCTTTTAGGCGCAATGCCACCCCGGGATTATAAATAGTGTAGTGGATACTGCCCTGAATAACAGACTTTTTTCCCACTCGTAAAAAAAGGCGTATTCGCCGTGTGACTGCATGCACCGAACCGTGACGCCTGAACCGTGACGGTACGGGACGAATACGGATACCGTTACACCCCTAGTGCTGCTATTTTCAATGGCGCCCATTGGCATAATTGTTTATCGTTCCAGAGTGAGGAGAAAAAAGGCCATTACTACATATTATATTTGTCAATGTTTTCTTAAATTCATTTTTCTTGACTTTTTTGCCTGTTATTAGATAGGACAGAAAAGGGGGTACATTTTAAGCAAAGTGCCATTGGTCTGATGTGAACCCCAGTTACAATCTGCTGTTTTTATAAACTTTTAAAATGTTCTAAACGTTTATCTTAATTTGCAGGTTTGCTTTGACCACAAACCCAGAATAATCAGCAAAACCAACAAAGATGACTCATCGCTTTGCTCTCATCCAGTGACGAAGCACATCTTTGAAGATCACAAGTAAGTCACTTCACTCTTTAAATAATTTAAGATTCTACCAAAATGCACAAGACTATGTGCAGATATATGAGGGATAGGCCTGTTGACAATGTACCCATGTTTATCTCTTAGGTGCCTGGTCCACATTTTGAAGGAGAATACAGTTCGTTATTCAAAGATCAGACCGCTGAGTTCTCAGTGCCAGCTGGATCTCTGTCGCCATGAAGTCCGCTACGGCTGCGTGAGGGAAGACGAGTGCTTCTACGCCCACAGCCTCATCGAGCTCAAGGTCTGGATGATGCAGCACGAGCTCGGTAAGGATGCTTCATTAAATACTTCTCCACGGCCTGGAACACAGTTTCTCTAAATGTCATTTATTTACCTTTTTTATTTTTCATCACATAGGTATCCCTCATGAAAGTATTGTCCAAGAAGCGAAGAAGTTTTGGAATGCCACGGCTTCGTTGCAGGGAGCCCAGGTAAGCCCAGCAGAAGCACTCTGTAAACCAATGTTTGTCTCAGCATATCTACAGTTTCTTCTTATGGCGCTTTTCCACTGCAGGACCTAGCACGGCTTAGCACGGCTTAGCACAGCTTAGTTTGGCCTTGGTAGGCCAGGCTCACTTTAAGCTGCGTTTCCATTACAGTTTAGTAACTGGGGTAGTTACTACAGTAACGCAGTGTAGGCGGGGTGATCGGCTGTTCGGCGGGCGGAGCGACGCTGCATACAACTGTCGTGAAGTCATCTTCAATGCGAACCACAAAACCAAAACATCCACCGTTAGCTGTTAGCACTCAGAGCTCACAGCTCCTCATATCTGTTCAGAAACTAGACAAAAGTTAAACAAGGACAAACCACAGACTGCCTGTGTCATGGCGAATACAGTCGCTGGTTTATTTATGTCTGTAGGCCGTTGTTGTGAGTGTGGACGGAGCATATACAACGTTAGCTTAGCCTGATCAATCCGATCGCCATTCAGAAAACACGCATTTTAAAAGGTTTTTCGCCTGCCGTCTTGTCTGCAGACCGGTATCAGTATGTTGTTACTTCGGCATCATTTTGAAACGTGTATTACAATTAAATGACGATAAAATATGTTCATTTTGTTGTAGTTGTAGCCCCCATGCCAGCGATTCTCTCTGACCATTCAGCAGTAGAGAATGTTTACGTCACTAGTTTAGCATATTCAGCCCGGTTGTTGGCCCGGTAAGAACCTCGATTTTGGATGGCCAGAAAAAAGGTGAAAAAGTAGCCCTGAGCCGGAACTACCCCTAGTGGAAAAGCAAAAAAAAGCTGGCCAAACCCAGCCTGCTTAAACCGTGCTGCAGTGGAAAAGCGCCATTAGATTGAGGGTAGAGGTCTTCACATTCTGAACATGTGCCCACGAACCCAAAAAACCCGGTAATGTAGGAACAGGACCCTATTGTTTAATCCACTCGATGTCACAGTGGAAGTACACGGGTCGTCGAGGATCAGCTTTGCAGTTTCAGGTTTTTTAATTTAGATTCGGTTTGCAGTTAAGACATTGGATCCATTGTGATCCATGTGTGACAACACTTAAAACTCAGTGTTTCCCATACATTGATTTATTTGTGGCGGGCGGGTGGGGGGGAATCGATTTCTGTGGGAAACACTGCAACTGGAACATTTTTTGAAACTGTTCTTCATGCTCCATTATATTTATAAACCACTAAAACAAACATCAACAATCAGGTGAGAGCTAGTTTCTAGATAACTGCTGTTGCTGTCTGATGTACAGGGACTCGCCAATCACTCTGCTAGACCACTTGTCTGACTGTGGGGGTTTCTGCTCTTCAAAGTTCCCTGGTCAAACCATACCACTAAAAAGGATAGAATAAAAGCACTATGAAACAACAGCATCATGGTTTTGTCATTGTGGAAGTATTCATTTCCTCAAACAGATATTCAATTCTATGCCTTTTTGTTTGTACACTGCTTTACAAGTTTATTCAAAGTTCAGTTTTAAATCAATAAGTGTTGTGCTGCATCCAGCAAACATATGTTGGACTGTGCTCGCCATGAGCTAGTTTGACCATATAACAGTGGCTCTGACCCTGGATGGGTTCCGCGTTGGGAGAGTTTGAGGAGACCCTTTTATACACCCTCTTGGCTTTGACTTCAACAAATAAATGTTTCCACTAATAACTTATTTAAATCAATTCTAAAAAGTAGAGTTCATTAAACATTAGTCAAATGTTTGCTCAAATATAAACATTTTAAGTTAAATCCTTTCCTTAGGTTTGACTTGTCATTTATGTTGTGCCTAAATACTTGTATTATATCACTTCACAAAGATATTAACCAGTCCTTCACATTCCATCAACAGCTCTGCCTCCCACAGAGGAGATTCGGGCCTCCCAACCTGAAGATGATGTTTGTTTGTGGCCAGTGTTGGAGAAACGGCCAGCTAAGCGAAGCCGACAAAAACAAGAAGTATTGCTCAGCCAAAGCCAGACACACGTAAGTAGCACAACGTCTTGGAACACATCGAGTGTGGACAGGAGGTAATTGATAGGTGAAAATGTGCAATCCACAAACTCATTCTGTCTTTCTGTCTCAGGTGGGCAAAAGACAGGCGGGTGGTGCTTGTAAGTTCAAATGAAAGGAAAAAGTGGACAACAGTTAGAGCACTTCCAACCAAAAAACCCATCCCATCTCAATTTGAGGTACGCGCCAGACATTCTGCGACTTCACGGTCGCTTGTTCTTTGTTTCTGATTAAAACAAATCTCCTGCCATGGTCACCGAATGTTACTTTTTTTAACTTTCTTAGATTTGCATGCATGTGACAGCCGGCAAGAAGTGTCAGTACATCGGGAATTGCACGTTTGCTCACAGTCTAGAAGAGAGAGACCTTTGGACCTACATGAAGGAAAACAACAGTGAGTAAAGTCAAGGAGACACGCTCTCTTACTTTTGTTGGATTTTTTTAATTAGTAGAATGTTATTTCCAGCAAAGTAATCATTTATTTCGCCCCCTCATTTAGTTCCAGATATGGATCAGCTTTATGAGCAGTGGCTGCAGTCTCAGAAGCCCGGCTGGGGGGACGACACCTCCAGTAACTCTGTGAGGGAGAACGGCAAACAGATCCACATGCCAACAGACTATGCTGAGGAAGTGGTGAGTTTAAAAACCCAGCATGGATCACACACTTCTTCTGCATTGTGACAAACTGGTCAGGTTGCAGAGAGGAATACTTCATCCCCCAAAAAATTACCATCAATCACTCACCCCAGCCACCATAAATGATTGAGCAAAATGTTCTTCTCCCATGCCTTCATGGTGAAAGAGGAAAAAAAAAGCAAAGCTGAAAAGTCTTGATAATTGTAAGTAGATGTTAAATTAAATAGCCATGTTTACCAAACTATATCAAAAACATCCATTTACAAACTCTTCAGAACTTGTATAATTGAGTATCATTCATCCAATGTTGTCCATTCGAAACAGTTATGCAGCTGTCAGCTCTGTTTACTCGCGTCACTCAAACAGGACGTGCTGGCGAGGAGGCGGGGCTTATCTCCATGTAAATACTATGTTAGATTCCAACTACAATAAAATGAACACATTTTACCAGTGGCGGCGCTAGGGGGTGGCTACTTGGGCTCAAGCCCCGGATATTTTCTGAAAACCCCCAGATATTTCACTTAAAAAAAAATTAAAAAAATTGTTGAAAACGTCTCGGGAGTAATGTGCAGTACCGGAGTCCACCAGAGAGGCAGCCGCTGCGGGACAGTAGCCTGCGTACTGCGTAGCCTTCCCTGCCCTGAAGAAGAAGTGATCCTTTCTAGTGCTTGACGAGTTTTAAACTAATAGCCTATAAAGTTATGGATATTAGAAATGTATTGTCATAGAAGCAGGCGCCACAAGCTGCTGCAGCAGCAGCAGTATCAGCAGCTGACAACAATGTCATCACCAGCAGTGAAAAAATGGATTATGTTTCAGGTTTGTGAATCTTATTTGAAATGTTACTTTGCTGGTTTTCTAACGTTAAAGTGAATAACAGGCAAATGGTGATATCTGCACTCTGGCTGACTGAGTAAGAAGTGAAAAAGAGTGATGTAACGTTAATGTTATAGCTAGTAAACATGGAGTAGCCACACTATGTATGCCCTTATCATTGTTTCCGTTAGCCGGTAATTACCGTTTTTTAGCTGGTAAAATTGAATAAAAACCGATAAATTCAAAACCTGCCGGTCAAAATGTCCGATGCTCCGTTCGATTTGCCACCGATCATTATCGGCAGATATTCACTCTTAATAGTTTGATCTGTGCTCTCTATAAAGGCCGATCAGGAGAGCTGGATCTGATCGATATGGACATATGGTCCATATCTGAATTTTTCGATCTGTTACGATTTTAAACTGAAGCAATATAAAAATTACTCCCATTAACTGAGTTTTAAACGTCAGCATATCCGGTCATAGTCCGGTAATTACCTGCTAAAGGAAACTCTGCTACACAATTGTTGTTATTATTATTATTATTGAAACATGACCGGTAAGTTTCAAATTTGTCCTGTAAAATAAATTCTGTCCGGACATTTGACCGGCGAGAAAAAATCCTAGCGGAAACCCTGGCCCTTATATGTTGGTATGTATACAGAGCATGACTAAAAATGATCCTAAGATGTGACGTTAACCCTTCATACCTCAGTCTACTTTTAAGACAATAAAATAACGTATTCCAATTTTTATTTGGTTTTCGCGCAGAATTATACCGGCTCTCGTTTCAGTACACATAATAACGGAACCATAGCAACGGAACTGACAGGCAACCCTCTGAATCAGACTCCGATTGGCTGTGACTGCATCCACTCAGTGTCCGATTCTGAAACGTGACTCTTACACTCTTTACGTCACAAACAAAGATGGTGGATGAGAATAGATCTATAAAACGATAAGCAATGCACCAGAATCAAGGTGAGACTATCCGAATCCTTTAAAACTCTACGCACATTCGTTTCACCGAAATAAGTAAACGACTGTATTTGAGTGAGTTAAGGCATTAGTTTGCTTCATAAAAGGGTGTTAATTAATAAGTGTTCTCCAGTGCCTTTTGTCTGCTTTAAGGTATTATTAAGGTAGGGTTAATGTTGCTCTCAAAGTGCACCAGATTGATGCTTTAACTTCAATATTTTTATATTATATAAAATCTTCCCGGGGGAGCATGCCCCCGGACCCCCCTAGAGGAGGCGACGACCCCCCTAAAGGATGTTCAGTCTACCCCCCACTTGTAAAAAAATAGCACTTTTTTCGAGTATTCATTCATCGTGGAATCTCAAGCGTTGACATGGTCCTGTTGTGCAAACACAGACCCACAGCTACCGTATTGTGCACCTTTCTTTTGGCAGATGTTCCATCAGTTGTCAGAATCTGCGGGTTCAGTAAAATGCATTACTGCCTTAATGTTTAAACTGTGTCAATTTTTGATAGAATCTTGTTTCACTGTAGTTATTTGCCAAGTGATTAAAAACTAAACGGCAATAACTTTGACTGATTAGCAAACAGACGGTAATTAGTTATTTGTGTAAATGTGATTTCTCCTTGTGTGTTGGCAGGCTGGCAATCACTGCTGGCTGTGTGGTAAGAACTGCAACAGTGAGAAGCAGTGGCAGCAGCACATCACTTCAGAAAAACACAAAGACCGGGTTTTCAACTCTGAGGATGATCAGAACTGCTGGCAGTATCGCTTCCCCACCGGCACTTTCAAAGTTTGTGAGAGGTAAGAAACACAACTCTGTGATCTGGCATGGGGCTGTCTTAGATACAAAAATAGATGATTATGTTTACAGAAAGATGAACTGTATACATACATACACAGCCGTAGGTACCAGAATGAGGAAACAGAAAATAACTTTTTTTAATTATCGTAAGGTACAATTTGATATTGAAAATGTAAGGGTTTTCTCAGCCTTAGATCTTCTAGATGAGTCACACAACAGGGGGGGGGGGGGAGGTTGGGTATGGATGATGCAATTTATCGATGCAATGTTCACTTCCTGCCAAAGTAGTGCATGAGAGAAAATCATCTACCAATCATCAATGTTGTTTACTAACGTGATTATTCCTCCTCTCTAAGCACCGTGTATGTTGCGGAGTCCCGTGGATTGATAGCTGACCTTTTGACCTTGTGTCCCGACAGGTTCCTCAAAGACACGTGCACAGAGGACGAGCTGTGTAAGCTGGCGCACGGGGAGCAGGAACTAAAAGAATGGATGGAGCGCCGAGAATTCCTTTTGATGAAACTTGCCAAAGCCAGAAAAGACCATCTTATAGCACCCAATGACAATGACTTTGGAAAATACAGTTTTCTCCTTAAAGATATTATTTAATGGTGGGATGACAATATCCGAGCTACGTTGCAGTTAATGCAGTATTCAAACAGTCCGAGTCAGGTGATCCTACAGGGCCTCTGAGGCGCACAGGAAGCAGCCTGATGGCAGCATGATTTTTAAGGGGGGGTGGCGTTCAGGGCCGGCCCTCTGATTGGTGGCTGGTTTTCTCTGATCTGAACTACACGAGTGTTATTAACAGCAACAACTGAGTGGGAGAGCTATATTCTACTCATTCAGTAGAATATCTAAAAGCAGTGCGGAAGATGGCACGCGTAAACCTTAAATCTGTTCAGATGCGGCTGACCTTACAGTAATTTCTTTTCATAAGCAGTTTGTATATGTTCATGCTCTTTAACCTTCGATATGTTTTAAGTATGTTATACTTAAATTGAGAGTACGGATGACATTCTCCTATTTGAATCTGTCAGCATAGGTAATTTTCACTTTCCATTTAACCCATAGTGTTACCAGTGTATTGGGAACCACACCAAATAAAGCTTTTTTTAAACCTGTGTGCCCGTGCGTGTGTGTGTGTGCCCGTGCGTGTGTGCGCGTGTGCGCGCCCTTAAGGAAAGATGTATAGGTATTATAAGTTACTTAATCACAGTGAGTGGTATTCTACGACCGTGTCCTTTTCGATACAATAACTTATAAGCAGGTTTTTATTGAAGCTGTTTTAAGAGTTCATATTTGATATGCTCATCTTGGTAATGTAACTAACGCTTTCAAATATTAGTGAAGTAAAAACTAAATTTCCCTCTAAAGTGTAATCATACAGCACTATTAAATGTAAATATAATCAAGTTCAGTACCTACAATTTTACCCGAGTGAATGTACTTTTCTACAGGCATACAATAACTTGGATAACATTAATGCGTTAGAATTATTATTCATTAGTTAATCCTAATGCATCCAGATTCTAGTAGAGAAAACAAGGCTGAATACTCGTGAAATATGACTCATCTTTATTTAACATTTGTACAACTTTCGTCCAGCCTTTTTCTATTGTAAATATAAACCAAAAAATTACAAGACATATCCTAAAATAAGTTAATGCAAGATGCAGCCAAATCTGGGTTATGTTTTAAAGGTAGATTCAACATTAAGCTCCATTTTTGGTCCCACGTCACAGCATAACCACAGTAAGCATTAGTAGGAGTCTGTTTTCTCCTGTCTTTGTCACTCTTGCATCATACCTCAATCAGAAGCCTGACAGTATAATCTGCTGTTTAGTCCAATGATGTATTTTGTTCCAACTGTCAAAAATGACTTGAATGCTGCACACCCATCTGGACAGCCATGACAGGACGAGGGCTTCCTGCCACCATTAGCTCTGCATTTAGGCCAACACCTGCTGCAGATCCTCCACCTCCAGCTTCCACATCCGCCTGTGGAGCGCGGCGAGCGCAGAGAGGTCTGCCATCTTCACCGCACGGATGACTGGCTCCGGGGAGACGCCCTGGATGACACCCATCACCATGACATATTTGCCTGTAAAACAGCAGCAGGTGGTTCTTTGTTCAGTGGGGAAATATTCAAGGGAAAAGAGGAAGGTGATACAGGGAGGGATGTTCATGTGCTGTAATTAATGTTCCAGCTGAAGGCACCCAGTGAGCAATTGCAGAAAAGGTTGTGGAAGACTTTCATGTAAATTAACCAGGAATTGAATGATTGGTCAATTGACTAATATGAACAGTAAATAGTCATACAAACCATGCAGAATTAGCAGTGGTGGAAGGTAACAACCTACAGTAATGTTTCAATGGGGTGTATGCAATTTAATTACTTTTAAAGAATGTTCATACATTTTAAGAGTTCATTATCTAATAAAAACGTACAGCCTTATAGATGTATTTAATTTACATTTACTCTATATTGAGGGAGAAATAGCACAATACAATTAATTCAATTGAGTTACTGATTCAATGGAAGGTTTATTTACATAGTAATATTTGTATTAACTACAAGCTATAACACACACCTAGTATAATAATACATTTTATTTCTATAGCGCTTTTCTTGAACCCAAAGACGCTTTAAGTATGACATAGTATAATGAGATACTATAGTATGACATACAGATGACGTTAAAAGCATAACATGGTATGTCATAAAAGACTATAATACAGTGTGTCAAAAAAAAATGCCATATGCCAAAATGCATAGTATAATACAACATCAAAAACCTAAGTATAGTAGGCCATAAAGTGTCATAATAGTATGGCACATAATACATTCATAGAAAATGTCATAATACGATATATGTCATGTCATATCAATAGTGTTGTCAGAAAAATGTCATTGTATAGGATGCAGAACAGCTATGTTGTTCTTATTAATAAACAACAACTGGACTCTGTTTCACTTTTTTTAAAGAAATAATGTTATCACCTTGGGACAGACACGGCTTCCCTTTGGGGATGTTGTTGACCCCTTGCACCGCAAAGGTCCCGGTCTCATCCATCAACAGCAGGGTGTTTCTGTCAAGCTGCACCTCCAGGACCGTCCCCTGCATCCACACCAGAGACACCTGCAGAGAGCGACCCCTGCCCGGCCTGATCACATAACCCTCCCCGCTGTCGGCCGGCCGGCTCACTGCCGTCCTCAGCTGACCGGACAGCACCTTGACCGGCGGGGGGCGTTTCCTATCGACGGTTGTTTTCAACGTGTTGTTCATTACCGACTGCTACTGTCGTTAAACTGTGGTACAAGCCTGGAAACGTTTGCATTACCCGCGTCCCGCCATAAGGGGGTTATGCCGGAAGTTGTGGGCGTGTTTTTGAAAAAGAATCAACACAATTTCCTGTCTGGAGTCCTTCAGATTAAAAGCATTACATCAGTTTCTGACAGTTCAGTTAAATTCATTTATTAAACTCACAGGTCTTAATGTTTGTGTGTTGTTTGGAACATAAGGTAAGATCTTTAATAATTCATATTTTTAAGATAATTAAAAGAGATATACATAGATTGTGGAAGTGTGCAGTGTTTAGTTGTTGTGTCATGAATCACAATCATTAATAAGATATGCAACCAATAGCTACCTTTTGGATTTTGACCGTAATCCTTTTATTTTACAAGATAAGTATGGTCTTTATTTTTGTCAAACTCAATGTGTTAAGAAATATATGAACAGAGTTACCTATGTTTTGATGTTGCCATTAGTGAGCTACCATTTTAAAAGGATGACTAATGCAGAGATACTTTGATCTTTGGTTCTAGATAACGTTTGGACGGATACAACACAGACAACAATAATGACCAGGTGCATTCATTTCGTTAAATAAGTTTTATTTCTTTAAGAATAACGGAAGAAAAGTGTTAGCAATTTCTGTACAATTGTTTCATCATGGATTTGCTGAAACCCCTGAAAGATCAACAGGGCTGAGAAATGTTATGCTGCCACATAGTGCACTTTTAACCTAAAAACAATATGATTAGTCCACAGGCATCCGTCCGTTTCCTTCAAATGTATTCCAAGAAGTTCCTTCAGTCGCACTGTTGACTCCAGTTTCATTTTTCATTGGCTCCTCCTCTCAATCCAGTTAAAAAAAAGAGGCACATTAGAAATACTGCCATTTTCCAAGGACTGTGTCTTTGATTGCATCGACAAACTGTGCAGGCACCCAGTAGACCCAGTATTGAGACGCTTCTGTTGGACCCAACTGAAAAGCCTATCAAAGTGGAGGAACAAAGTGATTATACAAACTCACATATTCTACAAACAAACCATTTCAAATGCAAATGAACATACTTTGAATGTGTTCATTGAGAATTAACCATTTATAACGTCAGCTGGACTGACATGATTTACAGTTGTATTATACTCTCTCTTCCATCCATACAATACATCTGACCTTTTCTGACCTACATTAAGGCTATAACTAAGAATTATTTGCATTATTCATCCATTTTGTGTTTTGTCTACAAAATAAAAAACATTCAGTTAAAAATGACATGAATCAGGGAAAACAGTATATCCATCATTAAGATGTAGTAGACCTGAACAACTAGGACATTTGGAAATTAGCTAACTTTTATTTTACAGCTTAGATGCTGAATGTCATGATCAGCATCTTTTGCTTAATTGCACTTTTGGCCAACCGCCATCAAACTCCCTCCAGTTTGTCCAACTTTCAAATCAATCAGATTGCTTTTCTGGTCTCATTTACTTCCCATTAATCATAACATCAAGTTTTAAAAAAACACATCTGTCATTCCGCCAAAAAAGGAGAATGAAGACCTTTACTTCTCTCTGGCAAACTTTATATTCATTTGATAAATGCCACTTTATTTTGTTGTCTTCAAAATAAATCTTGATCTCCGTGAGACGACTGAATTCAATTAAGTTCTACTTGTTCTGGGACTTCCATTTCACTGACAAAGAAGAACACGAGTGGCTTCAGACAGAAAGGTTAATGGAGAGAAAGCGCTGACATTTCCCGCTCCACTGCAGAGCCCAAACAGCAAAGGATGACCCGTCACTGTGATGCTCACTGCAGTGACCTATGGGTGACCTGCACCGTCACAGCTCATAGACTCACACAACTGAACTCGGGCTGGGCAATACGAACATTAGAACACCAGAATGTATCCGAGTAAAACGGCATTTTAAATAAAAAGACAAAACCTATGCAATATTACAATACAATAAATCTATTATAGTATATAAATATATTACCCACCTCTACTAAACACATCATACCACAATCTGATCTTTGGCTGTTAACCTGTTAATATTTAACAGTTGTAATGTTAACTTTGAAGTAGTGTAATATTCCCTCTTTTATGCTTTTTGTTTGAAAGGGGCCCTTTTGTGCTCATGTTCAGGTCCATATGTTGTGCCTCTACTGTGACACGTTTACATGCTTCTATGTTCAAAAAGGTCTTTATTTTGTTCTCATACTGCCTCTTATCACCCTCTCTCTGAAACCAGAGCCCGTCTGCTCTGATTGGTTAGCTGGTTGCAGCACTGTTATTATTGGTCAAGCGCTTAGAGATGTGTCAGGAATAACCCGCCCCTGAGCAAATCTGAGCCAAAAAAGTAGCGCTAGCAAATAGAAGCACTTGTGTTACATAGTGAAGTCACTATGTTATGGAAAAGGATTCAAATGGAGGCATTTCAGGCAGGGGGGGTGTGTGGGAAAGAAACCCCCCTTTGGCATGAACTTTGGGATTTCAGCCTTTGCTAAAAACCTATAACACAATACTGGAAAAGGAATCCGTCAGAAAGCATTATAGGGCTTCTTTAAGTATAGTGTCGGAAGAGCCTGAGACCGGCTGAGAGGCTGTAGCTAATGTGCATATGACAATAAAGCTTTGAGTCTTCAATCTTTTTTACCTTATTCCTTTTGCTTGATTAAGTGGCCAAGAGGCACACTTGCATACTTTTAAGAGCATTTGGCATTACAGCTGTTAATGATACAGATAATTCTGTAATGCAACAACACTTACTATCATGTAATAATCCTCATGGCCTTCGATGGGTTCAGACACTACGTGTTTAATGGAGCCCATCGGGACCTTCTCGGTTCTCTCTGTTGATGTAAACACAGAAAAAGATAGAGGAGTTTTAATGATCACGATGTTTGTGTTGTGGTGAATTTAGAACAAAAAGGAGGCTGGCTGTTCTCTCACCCTTTGTTCCGATCCACAACTGATCCTGCTCCAGTTTGAAAGTGAGTCGGACTTTTCCTCCGGACTTGTTATACATACCGGCTAAAGGCACTGTTGGTAATCGTTCCTGTTAGAAGAAAATGCAGTTAGTCGACATTGATCTGTGACAGCAGCTTGGAACAGCTTGGCAGTCAATACAAGGCAAACAAAAGCAGGCCTCCCTTCATCTTCTCTCACCTTTGTTCCTTTAATAGATGGCATTATGTCCTCTGGTTTACCTTTGTCCAACACTTTCCTGTGTTGCTGCAATAACATCACCAGTTTAGTATCCCAACACTCCATACATCTCTTTACTTCATTTAGCAGAAATGCCAGTCATCTTACCTTTTGCCTGCATAAAGGCTCTTTCTTTTCTTCTTCGGCTTTCACCTCCTGCTGGATGACCTCTTTGGGTGTATTCACAGCTAATACATCATTCATAGTAGATCCTACCACCATTATCTTTGCACCATTTGTGACCTTTATTTCACGTAGCGTCTTGTCCTCTGGAAGCAATCCTTTGTACATCACTTTCTGCATTGCAGGTGGAAGACCTAGGAAGACAACAAAGAGCATTTTCTAGGTGTTGCTAAACACTAACAACAACTATTAAAAGCCATTCAAATGAAGGGGATCTCCGGAGTGTTCTTACCAGTGAGTGAGTGGATCTTTTCTTTCAGTTGGGCTCCTGTGTTGTCAATAGGAATTTTCAGATCATATTTATTCTTGTTCCAGATGATCTTCAAGTCCACTTTCTCCCGCTCGTCGTCTGTGTCGTCCCCATTGCTAATATTAGAGTCCTGAGTTGTGGCGTCACCTGCAACTGGGTGAGACGTAGATTCTGTTTCACCTTTTTCAGCATCCTCTCCGAGGGCTTCGGCTCCTTTTGGCTTCGCCTCAGTTTCCATTATGACTTCTTCACCTCCTGGAAGAGTATGAAAACATCGATTGGGATCCATTAAAGGACATTCAGTGTAACGTTTACATTCTCAAGGGCATACAACCCCACAACGATTCAAAGACAATCAGAATAACACATCTGGCATGTCCTACTGCTTAAAACAAAGATAGTCATTATTCATATGTGTCAATATAATAATACAATAATTACATTTAAACAGCATATATTACATGAAGTCTAACTGAAAGGTTTCACTTTCACTCACCAAAAAAAAGTTGGGGGAAACCCAGCTTAGTTTTTATATTTCCAAATCACATCACTATGATATCATATTTCCCGTCTGTACATTTGGGAATTTATAAATGGTCTGTACCATTTTAAAATCCATCAAGACTCTTAATTTGACAGCATTTGGTTTAATGTAAAGTGGGTTAGTTGGTTATTGTAGTAGTTGGTAATATAATTAGTTTGTTTAGAATTATTTTTTATTTTAAAGAAAAAATAACACTTCCCCATACTCCTGTGCAATAATTAGCCTAAGTGTGTATTACTATGAGTCAACAGTTTTACTTTAAAGTGTGTAAACAAGTCTAGTTTCGCTTATTCTGCCCCCCTCTCGTAGTTTTTCTAGATGTTTCCATCGCGTATTTTTTCTATCTAGGCATCCATTCTTACTTGAGAGTTGTGTGAGGGGATAAATTAAGGCAGAATGGAAGCTGACATGATTCTTGATCGAACAAAACACTGGATGTTGACGGTTGGCCTTACCGGTTACAGAACTCGTAACGTTAACGTAACAAACTGTTTGTTGTTTACTTCGTCCTTACCATTCATGAACAAACCATATTTAACCAGCTATTTTAGTTCAGTTAACAAACTGTAAACTTTAAACTGGTTAAATCCCTAAACGTTAACTTTGGACCTCCACAAATCAAGCTAAATGTGACTGCTGTTAGCGATCGTAAACGTTAGCTAGCTACAACACTACTGAACATTTCAAGAAAAACGTTACGAAGATACGTAAATGTACGTCACACAACATTAATAACGTTATGTATGAACATGTCATTTACAAACATGCACTATTCCATTAACATTGTTCAGTCTCAGTGTAAAGATATGAAGGAAATTCTGCTGCATTTTCTCAATACCCACCATCCTGGGTCGCCATGATGATTGTGTACAATCTGTTGTAGGTTGAGGCAAAGAGAGTACGGAGAGCAGGATGAGTTCTGATATTCAGGAAGCAAACTACAATCAAAGTCGTGTTCAAGCTCGCCTTAACGTGTGACAATATTGTAAATAGAAGAAAAACAACAAATAGTTTAAGATGAAATAGCAAGTATAGCTTTACCCACCGTTACAACGTTAACACATGTAGTTTCAGTTAGCCGGTGGACAGGAGAGCAGAATGGATAAGCATGCGCACTCGAAACTAACTGCAAATAAAGTTAATCTTTGACAGAAGCAGTTGTTTTTATGATTAATCAAATAACGTCTCCAAGTTATATAGTAACATCAATTCAACCTGGCATAACACAAAGATTTTCACTATGATAATTGAAAAAGCGAACTCTGTAATGTAGCTGCATACGGATTTTTTGGCATACATGGCAGTAAATGGCAGGTAATCCTCTTGCTCTGCTGAACCTCTTTGTTGTTGTGGCAGCCAGAGCAGACCGAGAGGTGGCACTTTCCTCAATGGCTATTGGTTCAGGTTTTCTTCTTTCTTCACAATGGATGTAAAATGATGCATTATCGCCTACTATTGGATTATATGAAACATCCCAACTAGGACTAAATTAAATGTAGCGTTGACACAAACCCATTTATCTCCCATGCTAATAGACATTATATAAATCCCTTACTTTATTGCTCTGTTTCATATTCCATAGTGGGCTACCGTCTAATGATATTACAATTATTTGGGAAACTGTTCCCCTTTTCCTTGCCTATTTATATACATATGCACTCTTAACACCTCGCATTGCAAAAATCAGAAAATGGTGGTAGAAAATGTGACAATTGAAAAGATTAAGTAATCCAACTTCTTATCTCCTCCCTTATATCTTGAAACAACTTCTAATACATTTTTTAAAACTCTTTTTGATGCAACTCATTTTACATTTCATGCATTACATAATTGCTCTTTCATGATCATTGCATTCACCATTGTTTTAAGATTCTCTTCATCATGTAGGAACTGCAGACATGTGATAATAATTACACTATTTTAATGAGTTAATTTGCTTGGTGAACTAAACTCAGTACAAAAGTAAAATTACACTTTAAGCAGAATGTATTTCAGAATTTAATTAGAAATACCTTCATATTTCATTCCTTTAATGTTGCAGCTTGCAAATACTTATTTTACTCCTTCAAATATGTAGGTCTACATGACATCACCGAAACTCATCTGTGTGTATACATCCTACGTTTTTCTTTAACCTTCACCAAATTTCAAATCGTCAATTTGGTTTATGTTCAAGAGCAGAGACATTTATCTTTATGGATATTTCAAAAGCTGAAGAGCTGCTTTTGATGATTATTTAAAAGAAGTGGAAGATGTTCCCTCAAGAGCCTCTTAGGATGAGTTTGTGAACAAGCATGAGGAATCAATGATTGCCTTTCTAAAGGAATCTGTTATGAATAGCTAATGGCCCGATATGTCTCCTGAATAATAATCATACATCGTGACCTATGGGTTAAACTTGTTACACGACTGCCTACAAACTTGTGACTTCTTTCAACTTTTCCCTTTTTATAAATTAATTGAGTTTGCAAACCGTATGGATCTAATTGAGAAAGATGTAGACTACCAGATCACTGTGTGTAAAAAATCTATCTAGACTCGGGCTTACATGTAACCCCGTAATGACAGTAACCCAATTACTTTTGGGAAAAACTCCTTACGGCTTTACTCCCTGACCGCTTATCTTCTTGCTACATTAAAATAATTATTAACAATTAGATACAAATAAAAACCAATAGGGGTCTACTTTTTGGACTCATCACAAATTAGTTTATGGGCAGGTACAACTGCTCTGTTATCCTAATTTTTGCAATTAACACAAATGAACTGTTGTCCAAACTGTGCAGACGTTATGCAGAAGAGCAGAGGATGAACACTGGAAAGACATTCTTGCTTGTTCTTTAGGATCTCAATTTGCTCTGGACTCGGTCTTGACTCTGACTTGTCTTGGACTTTATTTGGACGTTTTAAGGTTGTTGGTTCTTCAACAAATACAATGAAACAAACAAATTGTACATGAAAGTTCTATTGACTTTCAGAATGCTATTCACTATAAAAATATTTTAGCTCATACTTTTGGAATTTGGGGTAAATGGAAGATTATACAGGGGCTATATGCAGTGATCCCTTGAGGTCAGATCTCACTCAGTTATTTAGTGATTAGTTGCTTTTTTCTAATGACAGTAACACTAACGCTAAAATATCTTCATGCTTTCCATGGGAGATTATTCCTCCTGGTCTCCTCTGGAAGGCAGCAAAGCTAAATGAGTGTAAATGACCACAAACCGAAGCAGGAGGAGAAGAAGAGGAAGCAGGAGAGAGTGAGGAAAGATACAAATGACGAAGCTGGAGAGGAACAAGGAAGACAGTCAACAATCTCATGTAATTAAAGTCACAAGTTGTCCTGCGTACTTAGCATGATAGACGGGAAGTGGTTGTATAAGAGTGCTGCTCTGTTGCTGCCTGTGTCACTGCATCCCGCGAAACGGCCCCTTTTCCTGCCTTCCGCGCATTACACTTTCACTATAGCGTTAGAAAAGTCAACTCTAGTGTCGTGACTTTGTTACCATGCATTTATCCTTGAAGAATCCGTATGGGAGTCTTTCCTAGTTCAATTGAGGAGACGTTATAATAACAGTGGACGCGGCAATACATTGAACATGTATTAAAAGGAGTAGGAGAACACCATGGCAGACAGGAGGACTTTCAACGTTGTGATTCTGGGGTTGGGATTTCTGTTCATTTTTACAGCCTTCACCACCTGTGGGAATGTTGAAGTAAGTAAAACTTTATTACTGAGTTTCTAGACATCTAAACCTGCTTTTTTATATTGTAAGTTGCATCTACTTTTCACAAAACCCTGCAACAAACCCTGTCCTTCCAATCTAAAACACATACAAAACTTGAAGATAACTTAATTTAACGAAAGTATTGCAGCATACGGAAACAAATCTATTCTATTGTTGTTTGTTTTTACAAAGAGTTAAAATGCAAACATCACATTTATGCATTTGTTTTTGGTGGTACATTGTTTTATTACAAGGGCAGAGATGTGTAATAATGCGCATTACGGTGCAAAAGTTGTTTGTCATGCGCAACTCGTGTTTCTAATTTCCATCAATGGTCAGTGAAATTATCAAACCGGATGGGTGACTTAATGACAAAATCATGACCTATTGTGTCCAATCTAACCCTGTGTTTTAATGTTTAATTTGAATGTTTTAATTTTATTTTTATTTTTTAGCAAACTGTAGTGAAAAGCCTGCAGAACAACACTTTCACTGGGAGTGGGTACCACAGGTAGGCACATTCTCCTTATCGACTAATCGATTAGTGTCATTAACGACGACAGATGTGTAAAACTGAGATTCACCACAACAAATCATGGAAAAGCACTGCTTTAAGTCTTGTGTAACATAGATGTCTTTATACATGTATTGTACATTTAGCATGGAAACATCATTAAAACAAATGGAATAAACACAAGCATAAACAAGCACATTGTAAACATTGTAAATAAATAATAACTATATTTGCCTCCCCCGCAGTCTTGGAATCATCTATGGAGTCTTTTCGTTCGCCAATTTACTTGCACCAACAGTTGTTGCTGTAATTGGACCAAAATGTACTATGTTTCTGAGTGGCCTACTTTACAGGTAAACAATATTGTAATTACATACAGGATGTTGCAAAGATACTGAAACATGCTGCTCATTGCTGTTCTGCATGCTTTCTGTGCAGTGGGTACATTGCTGTGTTCATCATCCCTTCGACATGGTCCTTCTACCTGACCTCCGTGCTGATCGGCATAGGAGCAGCCAGTAAGTTCTCCTACCAGATAGGAAATGATGTTCAACATATGACTGTAACTTTTTGAATGTTTGCAGCAGCATTCAGTGTATAACTTAAAATGCTGATTAGCAAACGTTAAAAGAAAATTATAGAAATTCCGTTAAGACAAAGAGATTTGTCTATTTTTAATTATTCCATAACTTACAATGCACAATTGAAACCTGGCTTATAATGTCAAGAAAGATCAATTAATATGGGTGTTAATATCTGTCTCTTTTACTTTAATATACCAGTGTGCCTGGATTTTTGTCTTTTGGATTTGAGTTATTCATTCCATTGATGATTATTGTTTTAATTCATAATTTTGTCTATAAAATGCCAGGAAATAGTGAAACATGTTCATTACTACTCCACAGAGCTGAGGTGAAATCCATAGACAAACATATAAGACAAAGAAATATATCAAAAATATAAGTGAAATTGTGTTAGCTTTATCCTTCAGGTTATTTGAATGCTGAAATCGCCATGAAAGTTTTTTTTTAAGAATTCAGGTTTACCATTTTTTTGGTTTTCAGCCTATTCAGTCTTATTTTCTGTGTTTCAATAGTGTTTGATCATGCATACAGGGATTATCAGGCCTGGGACGAGTAGACGCGCATAAACAGTCTTTCCCAAATTAGAACCTTAAATGGGTTAGGAGCTGTTTTTGTAAATATTATGCAGCACTTGGAGCTTGCTCGCAGATATGAATGAAAATGCAGAGAAAGCAGCCCTCTGCTGAGCATTTACTGGAAAAATGATGAAAGATGATTCAGGGCTGTTTCTAATGCAGCCTCAAATCAGTGCAGTGCGATGAATTTGTATCATGATTCATGTCCCAGGGCTACTGTGAGGCATTACTTACCAACACAGGAAGATAATTTGTCACATCGGGTGGGCAATTCCCTCTCATGACCTCTCTCACTCTCTTTCTTAAAGTGCTGTGGACGGCTCAAGGACACTTCCTGGTGGAGAACTCCGAGGCCTCCACCATCAACAGGAACACAGGAGTGTTTTGGGCTCTCCTACAGTGCAGGTACGCAGATACTGACACAGATACACTCCAGTCTTTCACTCTATCCACTGGTACACACGATATGTTTTCAAGGGGCCCTGTTATGCTCGTTTTCATGTTCATATGTGTATGTTGCCTCAACTGTGACATGTTCTCATGCTTTAATGTTCAAAAAGGTCTTTCTTTTGTGTTAATTGGTTAGCTGGCCTGCTCTGTTGTGATTCCTCAACCTCTTACAGACGTCCCGCCCCTTATCACGTACATTGAGTAAGAGCGGTAGCCAATAGAAGCGCGATTGTTACATAGTGATGTCACTAGGTTAAAGAAGTAAACAAAAGACTACAATGGAAGCGTTTTAGGCAGAGGGGAAGTGTGTCGAAGAGAAACTTGGGGATTTTAGCCTTTGGAGACCATTTACATGCACTAAAACCTACAACACACTACAGTGAAGGGAAACCCCCAAAAGGATAATAGAGCCCCTTTAATATGTAGATAACACTATGTGAATCTCTTAAAAACATTTGACCACATCCTTTAGGGAAATAAATATTCATTTTTGTGTTTGTGAATCTAAAAACCCTCCTGCTTATTTGCTTCCTAAACCAACCCACAGTAGTTATTTCTTCCATCATCATCATCATTACATAACACCTTGATTTCCCCCCCATTTTTCTTTAATGCAACTATTCCATTTGATCAAAGACAGAGTTACACTGCAGCAGCCAAAATACTGTCAGGCCTGTATTTGTAGCCCGACAGGTTATTACAGTATGCCCAATTTTTAAATACATATACACAAGAATAATCATGCAAAAAATTGGCTGATCCGTCAGTGAGTCATTTGTTTTCTGCAAAATGTAAAAACACCCAAAGCTCTTTCAACAGAGTTCTGCAGGTTAGTGTTGGCCTGTTCATCTCTTGTATTCAGCCTACTGCTCTTGTTCACTGGCTTGACCAACTAACATGTATTTGTTTAAATATGCAAATTGAATTAGTCTAATAATGACATTGGCTGTCACCTGCTCCAAAGCTCACAGGAGGGCCGTGCTAATCTGGCTCTGCAGTGATGACCTCTGCCACAGTAAACTCATGAATCCCTTTCTCTTGTAGAATGCACTTACTGTTATGTTATAATCAAACACTCCTGTTATAGCTTGCAGAGGCTTTGGGAAACACTAATTGCTCATCTCCATATTTTTTGTTAAAGTGTTATGTAATTAAAAAATGCTGTAAAAAAAACAACTGCAGAAGCATACTAGAAAAACGGAAACTGAAAAAGAGTTTCAGTTCTCCTTGTTGGCTTTTCTGTCTGTCAAGCATGTTTTCTCAAATAACAATTCAGAATATACGATATAAGCCTCTGTATCTTTTAATTAAACTAATTGTCTTAATGCAAATACTTTAATTAAAGGTCAACACATACTCTTACACTACAGGGATTGATTCACAAATTGCACAGGGCTTTACTTTCCAAATGTTTTTGTTGTTGTGTAATTCTTTAGCTGTAGTCATTGTAGCAGCTGGATCTTCCAACGTATCACATGATCTTCAGCCCTAAAGGGGCCCTGTTACGCATTTTGGGGTTTCCCTTTTCTGAAGTGCGTAATATAGTTTTTGGTGAATGTAAATGGTCTGCAAAGGCTGAAATCTGAAAGTTCATGCCAGAGGGAGTTTCTCTCCCACTCTCCCCCCCTGCCTGAAACACCTCCATTGGACTCCTTTGTTTACTCCATAACATAATGACATCATATGTAACACTCACGCTTCTATTGGCTAACACATTGTACATGAGAGGTTAAGGGGCTGGACATCTCTAAGCTGTTGACCAATCACAACAGAGCCGGCCAGCTAACCAATCAGAGCAGACTGGGCTCTGGTTTCAGACAGAGGGTGAAAAATAAAGAGCTTTTTGAACATTAAAGCATGGAGACATGTCAGAGTAGACGCACTAAATACAAATATGAACCTGAAAATGAGCGTAATAGGGTCCCTTTAAAGTGCTCGAGATAAAATCAAAATCGATAATTCCATGTTGCGGAGCAAATTCTGTCTGCTGATAATGATCATGTGTTACAGTTGAAAGCTTCAGAACAGCTAAACATTGACCTTGAGGTGGAGTTGTTTGTCGATTTACCCAAATAGTTTGACATGTTTTCCCGGGAGCTGTACAATAGTACCTCTGCTCATAGCACTAGGATGGGTTAAATGCAGAGGTTAAATGTCACTGTGTGTGCTGTGTGCATGTACTGTATGTGTGACCATTAAATAGGGTTTCATCCCTCAACCTCCAAAGATGCATGAAAAGGCAGAATTAAAACTTGTTGTGCTACTTCTTCAACGTCTGTTATTTACTCATATTTGATCTTATTTACAGCATGCTGTTTGGCAATCTCTACATTTATTTTGACTGGAATGGGAAAACAGAGATATCAGGTAGGTTAGAACTTGATTAAGTCCTGTCTGTGACTATAATAGTAATATCTAGCATGGTGATGGAAGCAAATACCAAGAGGATTATATATGGGTGTTTGTTATTGTAAATATGCTCAGAGCTTAATGTTTTTAATATATCTTGTGTGTTTTAATTAAGCGCTTTGTTTTAATCTTCCTCTCCCAGACAGCAGCAGGAAAAACATCTTCGTGTCCCTGCTGGTCACTTCGGTGCTCGGCACACTCAGCTTCCTGGTGCTGAGGAAGAGCCATCACGCAGAGGAGCTGCTCTCTGAAGAGGAAGGCCAGTCGCTGCTCTCACCTCGCACTATGTAAATGAATATCCTTTAGATAATAACACCTTTTTCTCTCTGGTCCAAATCACTCAGAATATATAATAATGTCAGTACCACTCGTGCAAAAGGACAAAAGGGTACAAACCTCAAGTGATGAATAATAGTCCACTGTGTTTTATACAACATGTAAAAATGACAAAGAAGTGAATTCACCTTTCGTTCAGTTGACCATGTTTAACTATAATTATACCACCTTAAAATGATATTTTTAAATAACCCGCGTTGAATTTTGCAAGTGTTTTCTACATGACTTTCAAATGCAGTTCTGCAGGAGTTTTAAATCACCCTTGTCCTTCACAGAAATGGCAGAGCGGTTTCCTGCACATCATTGCAATTTTGACAGAGCAAAGCCTAATCATTGCACGTTATACGAGTGGGGTGCAATCAGGCAGATGTGGGGCAGCAGGGACAGATACTTCCTGTTTGAGAGAGTACAGATTCTCCAGGCACAGCCCTCAAGAATATTTAAATATTTATGGCTTGAAGGTTCGACTCAAAATATGGGATGAAATAATAAGTGAAATGTGTAGCTGGAGACTTAAAGTCACGTGGAAGTTAATGGCCAAAAGAAGCCCAAATGCAAGGGTTTGTGTAGGACAATTTAGAACATGTGCTTTTGCAAAATTTGACAGCAAGGTTAGTGGATAGAAATCTAGTTTGCGCTTATTTGTAAAAAAAAAACGTGTCCTATAAGCATGCTTGTGTCTGCCTTATAAGCAGTTTGCGCTCAGAAACAGTTACAGATAGCCTTTCTGGATGCAGGTATTTGATTAATAGTAGAGTGTGTGTGTGTGTGCGTGTGTGTGTGTGTGTGTGTGTGTGTGTGTGTGTGTGTGTGTGTGTGTGTGTGTGCCTGCCTGCCTCATTTCTTTTAGCACTCATTTGGACTTTACAGGATTATTTTTAGATCATTATGCAATTAAAGTGTGTTTCGTTTAATTAAATATTTTAATTTAGGATTTTTTTTGGATTAAATTCAGCTTTGTCAAAGTTAAAATGTTTTTTTTGTTTTTTAGGTATAAGCAAAGAGCCAACTCTGCCGTGGAGGATGCCAAATTGGATTTCAGTAGGTTATATTATTTATATAAACTAGCGTTTATTTGGATACAGAATCAACTAAATGTAGTAAAAGTCCCAAATATTCCTAATGCTCATTCCATATGTATTGTGTTGGATTAGTGATCAATTGTAGTGTAAACCTTATTTTTCCACTGGAGGAAAAGGGGCCCTATTATGCAAATGTTCACGTTTATATTTGTATTTTGTGCCTCTACTATGAAATGTTTACATGCTTTCATTTCTAATTCTCATACTGCCTGTATGTGGGAGAGAAAGTCCCTCTGGAGGGATCTTTGAGATTTGAGCATTTGCAGACCATTTACATGCACACAATCCTATATAACACACTACAGGAAAAGGGAAACCCAACAAAGCACAATAGGGCCTCTTTAAGTCTTCATCACCTGGGAAACTTGAATGTCCATAAAGAATATTGTTGAGATATTGTATTTCAACATAGTATTTCATGGCTAAACATGCAACGGAAGAGATATTACAATTATTCCATATATTCCAACATTTCACAGCAAAAGGCCCTCAATAGCTAACAGAAATACTTGTTATGTTCCGTCTCTCACCCACTGCCTCTAGCTTTACACACTTCACCACTCAGTTCTGAAACTAGCAGGAACTTTGGTTTTCCTTTCAAGTGAAAACTTCTTTCGTCAAGGATAAAAAATCTTGGAGCATTACAAGAACAGACACACAAACTGCCTCGTTTCAGATTCTATCTCTGTTTGTCAACTTTAAACTGCGCAGCACTTGCTCCCGCCTTCAGTGCAGCCTCAAGTTGTTTGGATGATCAGATTGCTCTTTGTCCTGCCTGTATCTTGTGTGCATGTAGACTTGTGAACATCTGCCTCACAGGTATCAGGCTTATCCAAGATGCACACTGATTCATGTCAAGCGAGGGCATCTGGGCCTGTATTTAAATAAAAACAAACCCAGTGGGATTTCTTCCTTTTAAACAATCGGGATTTACCTAACAGCCGGTTGAAATTCTCCCTTGGGTGTTTTTCAACTTGCATTAAGATGCGGCTTTTTGGCCTATTGAGATGGAGTATTTCCTTTTATCTGTGTTAAACGCACATTCTCAGAGGGTAATGGCGCCTTACCGTCTGCGTTTCCTCTCAATCCACGTATAAAAAAGGTATATCATATGTTATTAGCAATTCAAATCAGTGCATTGTGTCTCTCCCTGCTCAGGAACCATGCTGCAACTTCTGAAGACTAAAACTATTCTGCTCCTGAGTCCCTGCATGGCATACAGCGGTAAGCTTCATGATAAATGTGCTAAGTATTAGCATTAAGTATTAAACCTCCAGTGAAGGCTCGCGGCTACAGCGTGTGTTTCTTCTTCTGCAGGCCTGGAGCTATCATTCTACAGCGGGGTGTATGGGACGTGTATCGGAGCGACTGCACAATTTGGGGAATCCGCAAAAGGCTTGATTGGGATCTCTGGGATTGTGGTAGGCATTGGAGAAATTGTTGGTAAGTTAACATTCCCGCAGCTCTTTCAGTGATTAAAAAAAGTCACTCACAGTGTCTTGAGTTCATTAATGTGTTCTCTCTCGTCAGGTGGAGGCTTGTTTGGATTGTTGTGTAAGAACAACCGCTTCAGACGGACCTCTGTGGTGTTTCTTGGAATGCTCGTCCATTTTGTTGCCTTCTATTTCATCTTCCTCAACATCCCAGATGACGCCCCTGTCGTCTTTTATACCAGCTCTCAAAGTAAACCATATTTAACTCCAAGGTAAGTGACTCCCCCAACAGTTTTGGATTGTTTGAAGTGGGGTTTTATGAGGTACTTATCCATAGTCAGTGTATTACCTAGAGAACATCGGAAAAAAGCACAAACAAGTATTAACAAGGAAGCAAAGCAATGTGCTGCTGTGGAAGGGGAGAAGAAGTCAAATGTGCTTTAGCCAACTAAGAGACAACCATTTCAGTTTACTCAATGCTATATTTAATATATTTTCACTGCTTTACCTTAAAGTCATGCAGCCCTTTCTGACAGAAAACTTAAGCAGTTATCAAAACTACCAGACTCTTAGAAAAGAACAGTAATTTGACTTCACAATACACAGAAGTTGCTGATCTAAGATTGTCATTGGCATAACTACACTGTAGCTATATACACATGACAATACAAGCCTTGCATCTTGAATCTAGCAAGGCTTCAATAGGTCAGTTCCTCCGTTTTATTATGCAACTTTTACATTTGAACTAACCAAGGTTACATAGCTGGTGCTCTTTTATTTGATTAGCTACCATTTACTGTAGCTAATTCATTGTGAATACATAGCCTTTTCAAGCTCTCTTCAAACAATCCCTAACTAACCCTTTAACAATAAAGAAGAATGAATGCCAGGAAGGCCAGTTACAATCCCCTTCAGCAATCTTTAATAAGAACTATATTTCTCTCTCAGCGTGTCCATCGCCCTGCTGTGCAGCTTCCTGCTCGGACTCGGGGACAGTTGTTTCAACACGCAGCTCTACAGCATATTAGGCTGTGTTTATGCTGAGCAGAGCGCGCCTGCTTTTGCCATCTTCAAATTCATCCAGGTAATCCCGAGTCGCCAATTCCCAGGATTTGTTAGCAGAGCTGAGCAAAGCTAGGTTAAAGTGTTGTTTGTCAAGTATGAAATACATTTACCTGGAGTCCCATTAAAAAAGGGAAAGAACAAGACCTTTCACACACCTCCTAATCCTCCCTTTGTCTTTGCTGCGAAATTGGTCTCTAACAAGAAATAAACCATAGGAATTGAATGTGAAATTAACTCCAAATTAAAATGCAGTTTTGTACTCTTAGTGCATACATATCTGCTTTCTAAAAAACACAGATCCCAAAAGGGGGGGAATTCAAATGGTAATTTCTTGCTTTTATGATGGCCCACCGTAGTTTTGCATTTATTCGACTACTGATAAAATACCTTGTTTTGATACAGCCAATCAGATCTTGAATAAAGTAGTGTGTTTTTATTTGAATACATTGGTAAAAGAAACTAATGCATACACATTAAATCAACACATTGACATTATCTTTGACTTGAAAGTGATTTGCACTAAATATTTTATAAATATAAAAACAGCAGGAAATGAGATATGATTACAAATACTGATGGCATTGGCGAAAAGGTCTGTCTTATCTATTAGTTAATTTGATTGCATTTAAAGAGGCCCTATTGTGCTTTTTGGGGTTTTCCCTTTCCTCTAGTATGTAGGGTTTGGTGCATGTAAATAGTCTGCAAAGGCGAAAATCACATATTTCCCTTCAGAGGGAGTTTCTCTCCTGCCTGAAACACTTTCATTAGACTCCTTTGTTTACTTCAGTAACAATAATAATGACATCACTACGTAACACTCGCTCTTCTATTGGATAGCGATGATATGCAAGGGATGGGACATCTCGAAGTGGTTGACCAATCACAACAGAGCCGGCCAGCTAACCAATCAGAGCCGACTGGGCTCTGGTTTCAGACAGAGGGTGAACCTGAAATGAGCATAATAGGGCCCCTTTAACAATGAATGTTCAGTTATATAACTGGTACAATGAACTATGGATGTTGTCGGCTGAACTGAAGCATCCTATATCTTGTATCCTCTCTCAGTCTGTTTTTGCAGCCGTGGCGTTCTTCTACAGCGGGTACATCCTGCTGAAGTGGCAGCTCCTGCTGATGGTCATCCTGGGCTTCACCGGGACGCTCTGCTTCTTCGTGGTGGAGCAGGTGCAGAACCTGCCTGTAGACCTGCCGGAATATTAGACAGAAGACATCTCTGCATCAGCATCAGCAATGATTTTTTAATATGTGTTAGTGGGAAGAACTACAGCCATCAGAGGAACAATCCATCATGTTTTATTCCATCAGGAGTCATTTGATCATCTTTTATTACTATGCACTATATGTCATAAACCTTGGGATAACATTAAATAGTTTGAGTTGTTGCAACGTGTGACACTGAGTTGCTAGAACATTTGAATCGTGGACCTTTGCTCTCTGTTCTATAAATCCCAACACTAAACAATCTCATCGTTAATGATTACCTTATTTTCCTCCTGCACTGTTGATCTTATTGTATCATTACAAACATAACCACTTGCCTTTTTTTGTACTTAGTTAGAGTTGCTTCCAGCTCAGGTTTGTAATTGAAGTCAGTGTTATATGGTTAAAAAATATTTTTTTATTTGACTTTGACTTTAAAAGCTGTTCATAGTTTGTCACAATGAACATGGAAGAGAGAAAGTCATGTAAAACTGTTCCTGTCATGTTTAAGAGAAATGTAAACTAATTAATGCCTGACAATCCTTGTTCTTAACTTTCTGTTTGTACATTTTGCATTTTTTCAATGTTTTCTCCCTATCTTGATAAATAAAGTTGTATTCATTTTTGGAGATTTCATCCAAAATGAAAAGGAACAACTGTGTTATGTAATATTTTTCTTATTCAAACTGTAATAACTCAGATGGTGTCTCGGCCACCAAAAACAACATAAAAGATTCAATGCATAGACACACATTATTTTAGAGGAATATTCACTCATAATTATTGATTACGTTGTTTATAACCCATAAATCAGCCTGTGTTTCAGATCTACATTTATAGGGATGTTTTACTCACCACAACATAACCATTGTACATCAAGATACATCTACCACTCTTTATCCTGATTTGCCAGATTTATTTGAAAATCCATGAGCCCATTAATCAAAAGAGCGTGGGGCAGAGGGTGTCGGTGGAAGAGAAAGGGTTAAGACCCCGAGATCCCAAATGACTTCACTGGTAATTGAGTATTGATTAAATTTTAATGGGAGTAAGCTGTTTTGTGTGATCCTAACTCAATTGTGCCACGTACTTGACGACAACAAAGCACTGATGGGCTAAATGAAGTTTACAACATTTACTTACAGAATTAAACTCCGCAGGGTTCATATTATTGGGTTAGCCTCGTAAGGAAAGTAACTACGTTAGGATAAGTCTATTACCTGAACCCAGGCAATGTTTAATGCACCAGCTCTTAGATATTACCTTCGCAATGGAGGTTTTTCAGGTTGCGTTGTTTGTTAGCTGGATTACGGAAACGCTACTGACCGGATTTTTATAAAACATGGTGGAAGGGTGTAGCATGGGGTAAGGGAGAAGCCATTACATGTTAAGAGCGGATTGGAAATACAGGCGGATACTGGCATTATTTTACACTTACTGAAAAAGCAGGGTGTGCCACAATGTTTTTCAAAATTCAAAGTTCAAAAGTAATAAATAAAAACGTTGAACGTTTTATCTGCTGCTCTATGGAAGCTTTCAAGATAAGAGATTGACTATCAGTTCATTTACTTTTTTTCAATTTTGAGGTACTTGAACTGAGAGTTGACACTTCCTGCTAATACTAATACTCCCCTACATCTCAAGAGGGAAATATTATACTTTAATTTACAATAAAAAATATTTATCATCATTTTTAATAGGTTAGATTAAACTAAGACCAATAACATACAACTTTATTGATCATTTGGTGAAATTCACAAGCTCCCCAGCAGTGTAGATAGTAAAAAAAGCTGCACCTTTACCAGAATCATCTTTGATGTGATGAACACATTGGTGCAATCACAATTATCATAAATATAAATAAATAAATATACTGTTCTGAAATGGAACTTGAGTACATTTTGATGCTAATGTTTTCATACATTTACTTAAAGGTCCCATGTCATGGCCATTTCTACTGATCATAATTCCATTGTTGAGGTATACTAAAATAGATTTATATTGTGCAATCTTCCAAACTCACGTTGGTTTCTCATACAGCATACACATACTATAGTATGTGTATTCACTCTCTGTCCTAAACGGCTTGTTGGAGCTCCTGCCCCGCCCTCCCTATGAGCCCCAGTGGCCGTCTGCGAAACAGCGAAACCCAGCCACACACACACACACACACACACACACACACACACACACACACACACACACACACACACACACACACACACACACACACACACCTGCAGCCTGGCTGGGAGTTTGTGTGTGTGCTCACACAGCGACTCACATTCTCACTGCGTCCAGGGAGGAGAAATTGGCAGAGCTGCAGCTGAGAAAAGATTGAGTGTGTGTGTGTGAGGAAGTCGCGGATCAATTTGGACCAATCCACGGACTTAGCCTAACGGCTCCCCGGACGTACAGTAACGTAACGGCTCCACGGATTGATCCATTTGGACCATTGGGTCCATTTGGGTATGGGCACGTCACTGTACCCAGGAAGAAAATGAGAAATCTCCAACGAGGCGTTCTGGGGCAGCATAGACAGGTATTTTCAGTGTCAGAGTTTTACTCGCTACAGGGTGTACTTTGAGGGTTTTTGACTTTGCAGACCGTTTACAAGCAGAAAAACCTTCATAACACACAAGGGGACGGGTAACCGGAAAAGCATGACATGGGACCTTTAAGGATTGTATTCAATGTGTATTTATTCAATTTGGTTTAAGTAATTGTCCTTCAGTAAAAGGTCTAAATACTTCATCCACACCTGGTTACTATTCATAATTTAAATGCATGAATGAGCCCATATTTACAAGCACTTCGAGAAAACAGTGATTCCAAATGTCAGTCACCCATCAAAGAGAGACAATTTAAACCCATTTTATTTTACATTTGCAGCAAATTATGCATGTTTGATTTAGCCACATTATTGTTTTAGACTGCACTTTGTTCAAAGTCAAAATGTCACAATCGTTGAAAAAAAAGAATTGTATTTAAATCTATTTATTTGGGCTGAAAAATCCTACGAAACTCTTCACCTTCTCCTGAGATGTTTGTCTTCCGTGTGCAGACTGTGAATTGGGTTGAAAGGCAGATCAAATGTGTAAATCAGTGCTGATCTACTTAATGTTGTCACTTCTGTCATACTGCTTGACTCTAATTAGAGGGTTTGATTGAAACAAACCGACGGCATAATGACTGGGGTTTGTCAGAGGTCTGAAAAGTGAAATGAAGTGTTGCCGTCTTTGTAGTCAGCTGTTGCGTTTGTGAGACAGGAGTTGTACTGTCAGGCTGCTTAACCAATGAGACAGTTTTAATTTCAAAGCCTGTCTTTTCCCAAGGGATTAATTCATTTAATTTATTAATGTAATCTGTGACCTGCCTAATTGCCTCTGGCTGTCAGTTAACCACAGAGCCATGTTTATCACCATCTTTGTACCTGTAGCTCGCTCGGTTAGTACATTTGAAGACTTGCCTCATTTCCATGAATTATGGAAATCATACATCTGAGAATAGTTGTAGGAATAAGGTTGAGAACACAATTAAATATGCCAATTTGAAAAGAGAAACATACCCTATCAAAGGAGATGACTAACACTGCTCTGTAATTGCAGGTTGAAATGAGCACAAACAGTTTTAACTGCTCATTTGTTTTTTCTTCCAGCTTTCCACACAATGGATGTTTTTGCAATCATCAGCGGCACAATTAAACTAATCACTCAGCGGTGTGTGTTTATTGTTCGTGGATCAAAGGTTTGTGTGATCAGTGCCGGTCATAAGACTTATCAGAATTAGCCTTGCATTAGTTAAAAACTCCCAAGTTTGCCTCCACAGAAACAGAAAACAACTGACATTGTACAAAAAGTATATTTTTTATTAAAGATTCGTGTAGTCATGACCACCAGAAGCTGACAGAGAAGCTGAGCTCTAAGGAGCGGACGTAGTGCCAGTGCTGGACGGGGATGAACAGCACGTCTCCGGGCTGTAACACACATTCCAGATAAGGAGCCTTGGCAAACTCCGGGAAGCGCTCTGTGTCCGGGTTCTCCACATCCACCTGCATGGGAGGAAATGCTGCATATATTAACTGGCTCCAACATGTATTTCCTATCTAGATATGGACTGTCAATCCCACCTGACTGGTGTTGTGGAGGAGCTGTGATTGGTGAGGGTACAGCTTGTCCGTGTCCTCCGGGGAATAGAGGCGAATGTATTTGCTTCCCACCACCTGATACAGGGGAAACCCGTGGTTTAAACAAAGCGCGGTCACGTGACATATCTTTAACTGGATTCATACTCGCCCTGAAAGTCCTAAGGCGGCGGAAAAAATACATTCTTTGTTTTGTGCCTTTATGTTTGAAAAAGAACAAAACAAAGAATTGATTCTCTCCGCCGCCTTAGGCATTTCGGGGAGTGTAGACAAATTCTTCGTTTTTTTACATCTGTGGTTTTGACTGTTCTACAGTATTGCAATACTACAAGTATTTGTCTACCGCTTTAAAATCAAAAAAGCTCCACAAGTTGAATAAATGCTCAAAGATTGTAGGTCAACCGTGTGAGAAACTCATGAATCAGCCTACCATAACATCATAGTGAGGCTTTCCAACAACATGCTCTCTGACCACAACCATGTCCTGAACAGCGAATATTCATTTTTACCATCAAATCACAAATAGAGGTTCCCAAGATGTAATAAAGTTAGACTGAAGCAATCCTTTGTGCACCATTCAATCCTCAAATTCAGAGTTCAATCCGAGTTTAAATGTATGATAGAGGGTCTTGAGCGTGTTTCTCTTCAGTGATCGTGATGTTATGTTACATGTTGTTTTCCTTGTATCGTGTGTCTTAATATTTCTCCTTTTGGAGCTGCTGTAACATTTCAGACTTGAAAATGAATAATTATCACATCGTATAAAACATTGTGTGTTGGTCACCTGAGCCAGGAAGTTCTGCTGAGGGTCTTGGTGCAGAGGGGACACGGTCCCCCCGGGGCCGAACCAGGCGTTTACAGTGATGTCCTCCTCGTCTCCTTCACCAAGGCAGCAGTAATCAGGAGGACGGATGTCTGCCTTCAGCTCTGGAATCTAATGCAACATTAAAAAACAGAATCACATAGGGAGGGCTTTAATTCACACTGACAGAATTATACCATGTTGTTTTTAACCACAACATTTGCCAGTGTCTCATCAGAAATATTTTTCTATTCCTCCCTGCCGGCGACAGCTGTGGCCGCAGGCGTTTTGTGTTTGGCTCGTCTGTCTACTTCCTGTGAACCTTATATCTCAGAAACACGAACGCCTCGAGGGAATTTCTTCAAAATTTGTCACAAACTGTCAACATTTCAAATCAATTAGATTGTGTCGGACAAAGCTCGCTGTGACCCGTCAAAACTAAATAAATCACACTAATTAGGACAATTTCACACGTATTGCATAATAATAGAAATGATTCTATGTTAAATATATATTTATTTTTATTATATACATTATTTAAAATTAAATTAACACATTTAAAATGTTATTTTACAATATTTCTTATTGTGAGATATTGTAGTATATTGTACTTTTTTTAAATATCATTTCCTTTTCTTATATTTTGTTATGCTTCCGTACATTTCTATTTGAAATAGGAGCAACTGTATCCTTAATTCATCATTCATTCAATTCATTCATTCATGTTAATTATCCAAAGGAGAACATCGAATGTCTCCTTTTCCGATTATAATGCAACATTTGAAGTCAGTTCCTTGATACAAATAATAGACATATTATTAGCTGATTAACAAGTTATCACTTAATAATATGGATTTCATGTCAAATAAATCATGAAACATCACCAAATTCAAAGCTATGAACTTGACATGATGCCCTCTCTGTAAAGGTCAATTCACACAATTTAGACTAAAAGGTCAATAGTCTTTAAAGCAATGTGGTTTGAGGATGACAATTAGAAATAAGGAGAATTCAATTGTACATTGTGCCAGAAAATAAAAGCTGAATAATCAATAGGTAATCAAAATAAATAGATAATTATTTCCATAATCATGTAGTCAAGAGGAAAGAAAACATACCTGATCAAAAAGCTGGTGTTGAGCGAGATAACCTGATCCTTTCACTCCATCCTGGGCCATTTCAGAACAACAGAGCAAATCAAAAACAAGTTAGAAAATAGTTTTGATCGTGTTAACAATGCAGCACAAGTTAATGATGGACTTACTTTATTTAAAATGTATCGATCGATAAATTCATTGATGGTGAGCAGAGTCTGGGACCACCCCTCGTCCGTGTACCTGGACCCCACCTCGACAGGAACCGTCCGACAGCCGGCCACTGACCTCAGGTATTCTATGCTTTGCGGAATGAAGAAAAACAGACATTACTGAAATATTCAGGGTTCTAGTACAGCTCAAATATGTTGTGGGAGCACTTCAGGATGTCCTCCCCCCCCCCCCCCCCGTCAGAGTGAGAGTCAGACACCAGGCAACGTATGTCAGGTGTCAGCGAGAGCAGTCAGCTGTCAGGAGGCGGCAGGGAGAGGGAGGACAGTGAGGGATCATCTTCAAACGCAGAGGCAGTTATATCGGCCTCCGGTGGCAGACATTAGAGTCAGGAATCGGGGGTGTTTTGACAACTACACCAACACAAATTCACTTTGTGTTATTTCCACATTTTAAGGCAATTAAGACGAAAACGTAACCGAAGTGTCTGCTAACACACTGATTTGAATTGCTTGTAACACGCCAGAGCTGCTTCAGTGAGTCGTGCAGGTTTCCCCTCTAGATGAGCGCACTCCGCTGGCGTCACAAGTGTAAATCAGTCTGAGGAGGGCTGTAGTGTTTAACAATGCTGGAGGACTACTGATGTGTATGCTTATATCAATACCGTGTGTTGTTTTCTACATTTAAATTGACTATAAAAGCCTTTGGGTACGGTGGCCAACCCGTGCACATGCACTAATCATGCAATGCTATGTTAAAATAGGCCAATACTTTCATTTCAGGTAATTTTGGATTATTTTAACAATGTGAACACTTACAATTATGAAATACACAAACTCTGCGAGAGTGACAGTTGGCCAACTTTACATCAACAAGCGCTCCAATCCCAGTTGTGTGCATCACTTTTCAGTGTCCCCGTTTCCATTGTTATTTGTGCTTCTTGCAGCATTTTTTTATTTTTGATGTTCAGTTAATGCAGCTCTTTAAGTAAACGCCGCCTGTTTCGTCAAGTTGATGAATATGTTTCTTCATTTGCACGTCTTTTTAGAGAAGAGAGTGATTCAAGAGACTTTGACTTAAAGGTCCCATGTCATGCTTTTCCGGTTATTACCCGTCCCCTTGTGTGTTATGTAGCTTTTTATGCATGTAAACCGCTAGTGGAGCCTCGCAGATGGGGGTGCTGCAGCCCCTCAGCACCCCCCCCTTCCCGCGTCCATTCGCGATGTCACACAGACCCCACACAGCAAGCAGGAAATGGCACCAGTAACCTAGCTCTAGACCCCACGCAGCATTCAGAACAGAGTGGGCGAGCTGACCAATCAGAGCACACTGGGCTCACAGGGGGGGGGGGGGGGGGCAGGAGCTCCAACAAGCCGTTTAGGACAGAGAGTGAATGCACATACTTTACAGAGACGCTGTGAGAAACCAATGTGAGTTTGGAAGATTGCACAATATACATCTATTTTAGTATACCACAACAATGGAATTATGATCAGTAGAAATGTCCATGACATGGGACCTTTAATGATACTAATACTGATAAAAGAAAATGTATAGCAGGGAAAACGACTGATGTAGTGATTGTATCTGGACATAGAGAAATAGCCTGTTTTAATACAAATAGAACAACAGATTCAAAACAACAAACAACAAACCTCCAGGGGTGCTGGTTGAGGGCGGGCCAGTGCTCGATAGTCCCCTCTAAGATGAGCGGTTTGAGGGGGAGCAGGTAGTTTGTGTTGAAGCTCTCCAGTGAAGGACGCTTCACCCTGGGAATGGCCACCTCCTCTCTGATCACAGGAACATACGGGCACTCCATCTTTATTCTCTGTTGATGACGCCAACACAACAAGGGGGTTTGTCAATTATTCAAATCGAATCAAAAAATGTGTCTGTAAACAGGATGGGATAGACGGAGAAAATAAAATATAATCATATTTTGAGTTCTGAAATTGCAATGATGTTGTTGGATTTACTAATCGTGCTTTAACAACTAATGTACACATGAGATTTTGATTTATAAATCCTCAGTAATGTGGATCAAATGACTAAACAGATAAAGGCAGCTAATAGAACAACTCAGTTCTGAATCAAATAGATCACTTTATTAAGTGAAAAACTCTTATGCCATATTTAAATATCCTAAATATCAATGTCAATATAGTTTTTGCACATTATGCAGCCCTATTCTGTTGACATATTTCTCTATAAAATAACTTTATTGATTATAAGATTAAGAGATGAGTTAATCTCCAGCCATTTTATGAACCATTAGAGCCGAAACCGGGATTGATGATGAGCAATATTAAAGGTTGTGGACTGTTGGTAGTGCATACAAAAACGATATGAAGTTCTCTCTACCGGTTTATGGAGACTGTCATGGACATTTCTTACTTCTTTCTGGCATTAAGTCGATCAATTGATTGATCAAAAGGGTATTGAAGATCGAAAGACATTAAAAAAGAGTTATTTGCAGCCTTAAGCTCCACTACAGGCAGACATGGACAGTTCAATTTTCAGTTGTATTTTTTTTAAAGAAAGCAAACATGTTATTGAGAAAAATCCTCCAAACCCTACTCTTAGCTTTCCATCTCAATCTTAAGGAATCTAAACAAAGGGATCTGAAGTTTGAGTGTTTGTTGCACTTTATCTTCAGTGACATTTGACAGAGTGCCTCAAGATGAAGGGCGACAAAGAAAATAAAAACTTCTCTAAAACTTTAGAGAAGTATTTATTTGAAATGTCCTCCAAGGTTACCAATTGTTGTAAACATTGAATCAATCAATCAATCAATGTTTATTTATATAACCCAATATCATAAATGTTACATTTGTCTCAGTGGACTTCACCGTTTGTACAGAATATCAGTATGACAATACGACACCCTCTGTCCTTAGACCCTCACATTGTACAAGGAAACATTTCCACTACTTTAGTGTGTGGCTAAATTGGTGACACTCAGTGGTCACTTAAATAGAACAAGTTGTGCACATCTTATTTTATGATAATGACTGATGATCTGCTACCTATTATTCTTGTACATGTAATAGTAAATGTGCTTTGGCAATTACTTAAAGCCTTAAGAATTCAAGAAAAACAAGTCTTTTTTTACCACTTTTGATGGTGCTAAGGGGGTCAATTATTACTTATGACAAAATCAAAAGGGACAAAAGATCACCGACCTTTACCTGCGGGTGTTCACTATCTTCTCCTTTAGTAGACTTCCTGACTTCACCTTGCAGAATCCACACAATAACCTGAAGTATATCCTCCATGATGGCCGCCCCCATGAGTAAACCCATGTCACAAGTCCTCAGAGCCTCCAGGACATCCTCTGCTGACGGATCTCCGCGGCACAGAGCGGCCACTTTGAAGAGGCAGCCGTACGAATAAACGCGCCTCCATTCTTTGTCCACATGGCGCCATGTTCCAGTATTGAGTTTCTCCCATGAAAAATCCAAAAGGACCTTGGCAGTGAGCATTCGGCTGGCGCTGGTGGTGTCGCTGTACAGCTGCCGCCTGGACCTTCTCAGCATCTCCACCACACTCGACTCCACTATGGCCCCAAACGGCAGTGGAAACTGTTCCTCATCTTTAGGCAGGACAGCAGAGATCTTTGTCCACAGCGTGTGCATTAATGAGACGTCTTTACTCATGCTGTGGGACAGACAGTGAAAGAAAGTTAGGACAGCCCTTGTTCAGACTGAATCCCTAATGATGATGCACAGATACATTGACATGTGGACAAAGGTTGTATTTGAATTATTGTCCTGTGCTAAGATGTCATGGGTCCACACTTAGCTAAAAACTGTCCACCATGTTTACACAAAAACAGGACACTTGCTTGTGTATACTATACACCTCATATTCAAGTTGGAAATCACAAAATACAGCTCAGGGCCTCCAGAGCCAACATTGCAATGAGTACGTAGTCAGTGTTGGCCCTCTGTCACATGGTATCTGTGACCGCCATCTCTGCCTCCATGTGACTCAAACTGTTGTTTTGGATGATCATTTGAAACTGGAGATGACGCCAAAGTACGAAGCATCCTGATTCCTTTGAGTCAAAAACGCACCCTTGTGAACAGAACACAACTAATGTAATTTGCCACATGATTGAAGTGTGTCAGGAGAGGTTTGAACGTGCAGTTCCCTCTACCAGGACACATATCATTATGGTTTCTCAGAAACATTTGTATGCAACCTCTGACTTTACACACATTTGAGCAAAAACAACAAAGCAAGCAGAAATAAACTCTTTTTAGATTAGATGTTTGGGGGAATTATGGCCCTACTCTACTGTCATACATTAGGCTATTATGGAGTCATTACGGAGGCTGGGCAGAGCAAAGCTTCACTGAATGTGCACCTCAAATGACTAGTGGGAGGAGGATAATGATTGTATCGAAAAAGCCTCAGAAATTGGTCTCGAGTGTTATTTTTAGAAACCGAGTATCCTCTTTATGCTCGTGTTAACTCCAAAATGTAACCCAAAAAAAGAAAGAGTCCCAATGAAGTAGGCCTACCTGATGTCAGCTTTATTGCTGCAAGGCTGCACCATTAGTGCAATTTTAATTTAAAGATATATTTAAACCATCAAATGCAAGTTAAATGTGAGAGCTGGACATACAAGGATGTGGTTTAATATACTTAGTTGTTATTGGAGTGCTAAGACAGTACACACATTCAATTAAATCCACAAAATGTAAGCATAACAAACAATGATTTTCAATCTTTGTAACGATATATTAATAGATTCCTGCTCAAAAGTAGTCGGAGTTGATGGCAACCAAAGCTCTAGTGTATAAGATAATATTAATATCAATTTGAATATGGCATTAAGAGAAAGCTGCACTAAAAATTAAGTCGGTTAACGTTGAATAAAGTAACACGTGTAAACCAACGTTATATTCAATTCATTTTAAACAGTGCTGGCTGTAGCCGAATTCAACACTTTAAATTGTATATTTACCTGTTTTCACAACATTTATACCGTTTATCCAATTTATTATATCTTTTAAATAATAGTCCGCTTCAACGCTGCTTCTGGAGTGGGACGACAAAAACACACCGGAAAGAAACTCGGACAGCGGGGAATATTGGTTCCGCGTTATGTTCAAGTGCTTGAAACTGATTAAAAGGTTTCTGAAAATGTTACAAATACTCGAGCTCACTTTCCTTGCAATTGAAGCAATTGATTTTTTTCAAACGTATTTTTATAGTTGCTCTGCATTGACTCTGTGCCCCAGTAGAGGGTAGTAACCCCTGCACACAGGACACTCTGTGAAAGGCAGTGACAGACACTGATTAAACTACTGCGTGTGGATCATAGAGTTGTGTACACTGAATAAACACTTGCTCATTTATTTTGCAAGTATAATGTTGCATACACTATCCTTTGTCACATGTGTCCACAACATCAGCCTTGAACATAAGCATCTGTCTTTTTTTCAAGTGTTGCTATGGAAACCTTAAAATGCCATGGTTTAAACATTGTATTGCCCCTGTTTTTCAACAACAACAACAACAAGTAGACTCCATTTTTTTCACAAGAATTCCGGTAGTTAATGAAATTATTTTGAAAATTATAATAGTTAAGTCAACAGTATAAAAGCAGTCATTCAAACATTTAATTTCCTCTGTTATCCCTGCTATAACAAGTTAATGTTATTTGTTTGTCATTTAGGTAATTATCTCTAAAAGATTATATTATTTTCCTCAAATAACGGGATATTTATCAAGAGATCACAGAAACAAAAATGTTTTCATGCCTTAAACATTGTATCCCGTTATCTCAGGAAAACACATGCTATTTAGAAATAATGACAAACACATTCATGGACCTTTTTATTATTCACTTTTCTAACATTTTGAGTTATCTTAGTAAAACAAATGTGCACCTAATTGCGTAATAACTTGTGATTTTGAGATAACAAATACAATGGAATTGTTATCATGGGTAGGCTATAGGCTAAAGTCAATTAAATGACAACAGTTGTACTGTGACAGACTGAGTTACACAAAGAGACACGTTGTATAAAAAAGAAATCTGTCTCAACAGGTGAAGAACCTCATGCTATAATGTGGAATTAATAAAGCAATTCTTCCTTCATCATAAATGTTGCACAAACATTTGTTTTCATTCATGCATCCGTTACTCCGAATATTTTATGTAAATGAAAATATTCCTACAAGGCAAATTGATATGTATCCCCTGACGCGGAGCTAAAACAATAATTGTGTTTGTCTTTTTGATGTCACACAGAGATATTTGAATTTTTTATATATTAAATTGCTTTTTTTCCGAGGGGGTAAGCCTGAACAAACATGATAGGGAACCTTCAGCAGGAAAGTCTAGAATCTATAAACACATAGCACTATTATCAAATGTCAAACACTCTATGAAATTCAAATATCTCAGTGCAAACCGCAGAGCTGTTCCTGTATGTAAAGCAGATGAAGACAAGAGAGACGCAGCCCGCCTTTCCAGGAATCACAGGGGATTTAAAAATGTTTCATGCATTTCTGTTCATTCGCTCTGTGTAAACAGCAGAATTCTCGCGGCACGATCTATTGTTCACTTACGTGCATGGAGGTGAGAAATTACTGTAGGGGCCACAACTGCTGCTTTTCCCCATCTCTTTTAAGCCTTTGCTAGAGCTCTTGGAAAAAAAGGAACTAAAATAGAAAAAGTGAATCACAAATTAAATACTAGAGAATAAAAGAAAGAATTAAGCTTTGGACAAACCGTAGGTGTGACCTGCACAGGAAACTGAACTGAGGATGAACAAATCTGTGCAACATTTAATACCAATATATTGCAATACAATATGTGTGCCAATTCAGTACAGCAACAAAAATCCACGTATAAACATGTTGTGAGGGATAGGGACTGTTCCTCACAACATGCCAAACTATCTGTGTTCATTATTGTTTGAGATGCAGTGGAAGACAAACCCCACTCTATGATGTGAATCCTGTGTTTTAGCTTAGTGTGAGCGGTGGGGGTGGGTCCCAGCAGCAGAGGCTGATGTATTATTCACATGCGTCTGACTCTGTGTTGTAAGACGGTGTGGGGCTCCACTGAAGGTCAGAGGCCCAGCGATGTTATGCCTCCCCGTGCTGTCAGGGCTCACTATATGCTCAGGCCGTACTCCCCAATCTCCACCGGCAGGGGTCAGTGACCTTTTCTCAGGATTATGTGAGGGGGGAGGGGGTCGCTCTGTTGGATCCTCTAAGGGCATTGTTATCTGGTGTCCCTCCGATGAGGCTGAAAGATTTTCATTTTAAATTTGTGCCATTCGTTTGAAAATACATTTAAATTCAGATTTTACATGAGAATCCATTCTCAGCTATTTCATTCTCTGAAGATTGCATTCTTGCCAATTAAATTAGTTTGGAAATGTAAGGATGTTTGACAAATTAAGAAAGGGTGTTCCAAACACCTTCACCCCACTCTGTATTATATTTCTTTGTATTCTCCCTGCATAACCTTGTTTTCTATTTAGATTTGCATGATGTGACAAGCCTGAAATGTAAGGTTTCCATTGCCAGCGCCTGCTTGTGTGTTATTTGTTGAGCATAAATATAGAACTTAAACTTGAACATGTCTTTCTATTTGTATTCTAAGCTCCGCAAATTACACAAAAAATGTATTGTATTCATATTTGACCAAATGTCAAGTCATGAATGTAATGTAATTGTTTGTTTTACATGAAAGTAAATTCTCTACAATTTGATCCTTACATGAAAAATGCATCTTCAACAACATTATTTTGCAAATCTAATTATATTCTAAAAACATTCAATACAGTTATATAAAAATATCTCGAAAAGTTCTTGAGCTTTGATTCGTAGGAGACATTTTTCTTTGGAGTTGCCTGATTTTCTATGGAGGATTGTATGATCAAATGCTTGAATGGACTTGAGAAGATTGCTTCTTCAACTGCTGGTCAAATATCACCATTCACCCCACGCTGTAAAAATCTGCATTATTGTTTATTTCTAATTGGACACGCTCCTTTCTCCCTGAAAAAATACCACGACCATTAGCACTTTGTGTTTGTCTTTGATGTAAAGCAAATTGATTGAGTTTAATACACATACATGACATTTACTTTGAAGTGAACAGTTTTAAATGTTATACCTGTACAAATAAGAGTCTGTCTTGATCTGTTGATTAGCATCTCCATTGTGTAATACTTTGTGCTGTAAACAATTTGTTTGATTTGTATTACCATGTTTCCATTTGAACCTGTGCTTGTCTCAGTGGTGCTGTAACAGAGGCTCCCAGCAGCCGCACAGGGCAGCAGGGCAGCACGGACCGTGACTGTTAGCAGCGTGTTCCCATGGGCCTGTGCAGGCTCAACCACCGGGACACCGCAGGAGGGATGTAATCACCACCATTACGCTCCAGGTGCTGCTGAAATAAAAGATGGAAACAAGGCTCCAGTGGTGTTGCCATGGATCAGAATCCAATTAAACACTGTTTAGCTCGACACAAACTGCCAGTCGTAGCCTGTTGACTCATGAAATTAATGTATTGTTGTGGCACAAAGAAACTGTTGCAACAGCGAGTGTAGCATGACCTGAAGCCGGGCTCATTCAGCTTCGTTTCTAGCTGATGTACATTTAATTTGGCAATTAAAGTGTCAGACAGAAGACACTGTGTATGCAATTTCCCAATGTTTTGGCACTACTCAGTTTTAAAGGTCATATTTTTGTCTTACCTGTAGCACTATTCATCAGTCTGGATTGTTTAGTTGTGAGTTGCCCAGTGTTGGAAATATTGCTCGCATATATGTATGCATTTTCTCCAATATTATGAAACGTATGGTGCTTTCCCTTAGAAGCTGAGAGCAGCAAAAACATACCTTAAAAAGACTAAACAGCAGTTACTCTTAAATAAATCATCAATTGTGTAGAACAATTGATTCTCACACCTTGTTGTGCGTATTTTCATGTTGGAACTATTTTATTGTACCGTATCATTGGGCAGAAGGCACCAACACCAACTGGTTTATAAAGAGTACTCCAGGTGTTTCAGGGTGTCCTGTCCCTTTAAGCCTTCACACAAACACATGTCACTACCGAATGCAGTGTCACGTTATCCCCAAGGCAATTTATGCACGCATTAAAAGCTAGTGGAGGTTAAGGGCTTGGTACATACCTTGGGAACTTGGTAATGGAAATTGGAAATGCCCTGAAGAGGTAACAAATGAGAGGTGTTAAGTTAAATGTCCTGTGAAATCATCAGGAGATCTGAAACAAGTTGCATTTACAGCCTCGGGGAGGTTTCCACAGACAATTATGTTGGGCACAGCCATAGGGGCACAACTCAGTGTGACTACAGGTCAGAGGCACGGGGCCGCTCACTTACAGATGTTGCTGGTGAGTCAGAGTCAGGGATGACAGAGCCGTCTCCTGGGTCACTATGAGACATGGGCTGGCCAGCGTGGTGTTCCTCCGCAGAGCGGTGTTAGTGGAGCGCTATCGCCTGTTCGCTCCAAGCAGGTGCTCAGTTCCAGTGGCTTAATGTGGGACGCCAGAGTGCAGGCAGTCCGTCAAAACCACTTTGGATCAAATTAATGCAGCCAGGTGTGCCCCTGCAGTGGGGGCTCAGGTGACACCTGCTACTTCCCTTTAATTAGAGCTCAAACAGCTGTTTCAGGATAGACAGAGAGGGAGAGGGTCCCCAGGTTAGTCTGCTGCCTCTCTCACCGCTTGATCCTGGTCACATTTGATTATTGCTGCAAGTTGTGGGTAATGCCGATACAGGAATAGGGGGGAATATTAGAGGGGGGATATTAGTTTTCTCCCAAAATTCAGAATGACATTGTATGTGTTTGCCTCGAGTCTCGCTCAGAGCATTGCACACAAAAAAGACTTTTCTGACAAAAATGACTCACTTGCTAAGCAAGGTGATGATAAAAGTAGAGGCAGCCTTCACCTCGTTATTCTAGTACTGTGAGGAATCTTCAGGGGGCTGCGAGCTCTGAGGGTAGTTTAGCTCGCTTTGATCTTTCTTGGATGCAGTAATAAGCATAGTGCAGATGAAGAGAGAGGGTATCCATCTAGAAATATGATTTCCCTTTGGTTCTTTAACAAGGCTAAAAAGAGGTGGGTGGTCAGCTCCAGGGGCTCTGCTGGAAACTCTAAGCTCCTGACAAGAGTGTAGCTCATGCAGGATCTGAACAAAGTGTTATTACTCCAAATGTTCGAGAAGCCCCTGGAGCTGGGGATCCTGTAAATCATTACTAAAGCTGCATGCCCCCCCATCGTGTGGAGGTCTGCAGATCACAAAGTGGAGAAGATGTGCCTTAAACCTACGCAAGGAGATGACAGAACATTTCTAAATCTGCCGATAAACAGCATGCTTCTGAGGAGAGAAAATAATGAATGACACTGGTTTCATGATACATCTCTCTTCATACATATGCAAATGTACAAGAAATGCATTTTTAATAGTGATGATAACAGTGTACACTCATCCAGGGATTTGAGGTGTAGAATTAAAAGAGATCTTTTAAATATTTTAAAACACTTTCCTTTCACAAACCTGAATGGACATTCCCTCCACTTGTTAACAGTTCAGAGGTCAGTCTCACATAAGAGGTCCATTAACCAGCAGAGAGCAGCATTGTGGCAGCAAAGCCCTCCCCTATCTTTATAATTACATAGAGCAAAGAGGAACACGGAGATAGTCGTGTCTATCATGCTTTCTCTGTTGACAGTGTTTTGACTCCAAAGGCTTTTCATCAGGTCAGGTTCATGAATGACTTTTAACAACGTTACAGAGAGGCTGCAAAACAGAGATAAGGCTAAGGGGCAGGACATCTCATTATATATCAGAACAGAGCCTGCCAACTAACCAATCAGAGCAGACTCAGCTCTGGTTTCAGACAGAGGGTGAAAAGAGATGATCCAGCATGTAAGTCTATCACAGTAGAGGCACGAAATACAAATATAAACCTAAAAATGAGCATAAAAACGCCTCTTTAAGAAAATGCATGTCAAATCTATGTTTTTGTATACCTTTTACAAGTACAACAAATGATGCTTTAACATGTGTTGCACTGCGTAATGGCTGACAAAGGGAAAAGAAGACCGGAAAGACGTCCAGAATTGAAAAAGAACATGCAGAAAAACATACATAACTGCGAATACACCTGAGCGGAAAATGCCTTTTGGCGGTTTGTGAAGAAATAAAATCTGTGGGTGTCTGACCTTGGCACACGCTACCATATTCAAACTGGGTCAGCAGCAGTCACCTCCACTTGTGAAAAGGAGTCTATTCTATGTGCGCAAGATGAAATCTTATACGGGCGAATGCATCCACAGAGCTGTGTGTCAGTGTATGGGAGGGTAAATGCTCGCACTTGTTTGCAGTGAAAGGAAGAAGATGGTTAATTTCCGTGGCACCTGTGACCTGCAACAGTTCCTGTCACAAACAACTGCCTGTGTAAATAAGGAGGGAGAGAAGAAGATGCTTCCTGGCAGGGTCTTGTTATTTCAGTCCCAACAGTCTTTGGGCGGACGTATGCAGGGCTCTGCCAAGTTGTCATCTCACGGTATTGATTTAGGAAACCTCAGGAGGTGATTGATGATTTTGTCCTCTGCAATGAGCTTTCATTGGCTCTCTGTTCAGCTCGGCAAATTTGACTGAGATGCTAAGGGACATTTGTAATAACAGTCATGTTTTCAAAGCAGGGGTAGATTTCACAATACATTATAATCATGATACTTAAGTCACCTTAGATATATTTTTGCTTTGACATATTTTGATTGCCATCATTCTTAGCAAAAAAAGGATTGCCATCAAATCCATTTTTTTAAAATAAAAATAATGCCATTTTTTAACAGCTGTTTTTATCTAATATATTAACATATCACTACATTTATGATTTATTTCTCTCTTTTTATTTGTACCAACTTCTTGCCAATCCCACAACATCAAAAGCAAAAAACTCCACCATCTAAGGAACTAAAAATGGAATTGTTTAACTCATTTCTGCAATATAAATATTTTATATAATACGATTGATATCTGTGTAGGGTTACAATATTACCTCGCAAAACATTGCTATACTTTGCTGAATAAATGTTTCCCCACCTTTTTTTCACACCCCTGATGCACATGAATGTATTTCTGTTTTATTCTGAATTCTTGCCAATCCCACTCAAAAAGACAATTGTTACCGAAAGGGTGAAATTATATTTGCAATATTATCAGTTTGCATCTGGAGTGCTCGGCGGGAGCAATGTAAAGTATTTCAGTATTTTACCACATGCCTCTCTGATACACAGACACATCCCTGAACATGCCCGAGGGCTCCGATCACACCCAGCTGTCAGGTGGGTGTGATCCATCATCCAAGTTCTGTGTTCACATTTTGACACTTTGACCCTTCTGAATAAACCTTTAATATGTTTGGATACGTTGGATATTCATCGTTTTTGTGTTAGGATGCATTATTTTCAACAGCGACACACACATTGTGGCACGTTGTTCTTTTCTTGCCCTTCATCCTAACACAGCCGACTTTTACAGATTTCCCATTACAGATTTTCCTCTGCTCTTTACCCTTCATCAAAAGCAAATTGTGATCTATTCCCAAGTCCAGATAAAAAAAAACAAAGCTGTATTACTGGTAACCTTGGAAACTGCAGCCTTGTTTGAAGTGGCTACAGCTCCGGTTCTTTAAAATAAAAAATCATTCAACCACCAACAACCTTCATGTATTATGTAATAAATTATCTTGTGTTCTTGAGGTAGATTAGGACACTGTGACATGAAATACTGGGAACACCATGACACACCTTGAACACCTTTAATTGAATGTTTATGATAACATTGAATACTCTTCTTGCATATAATGCACTGTAAAAACTGTTGCTTTGGTAAAACTTACAAAATATGTGTCAAGTGATTCCAAGCAATTTTAAGAGTTTAGTTAACTTTTGCATTTTTTGAGATGGTGAAACGCACTTTTTTTTGTTTTCCTCTACTCAAGAACGTGTTACTTTGCTAAAACTTAAAAAATATGTGTCAAGTGGTTCCAAGCTATTATAGGAGTTGGGTAAACTCACTAATGTGATTTTTTTTCTGCATGTGAAAAGATGAGTTGAGCCTACAATTAAAAGCCAAGATATTAAGTGTAACCAATGCAAATAACAATCTGCTAAGAACCACACGAGAATAAAGTAAATTATAAAACACAATTGAGTTGCCGGAACCTAAATACGACAAACTCTTCCTGATTTCAATCCAACCCTTTAAATATTTGATAGCATTGAAACATTGCAGATTAAACAAATATATTAAAAAATTGAACGTTATGGACATGTTAATACATTTTATTAAAATGTGATTATTTCAAAACAGTTGTCATAAAAGAGTAACAAGTTTGTTTAAAAGCACAACACATGAACATACATGGAGACACATGGTTATTACTTGATGGTTATTCCAACTGCATTTGGCTCGTGGGCAGCGTATAACTTCATGCTGTGCATCACGAGCCTGTTGCACTTCAACCTCTGCTGTTCCCTGTATATACAAACAAAACACTAAATTGAGTACAAATCAGGACACACCATGTGTTTTCCTCAACAACAAAAATCAAATCCGTCTTGAAAACTAACGAGCCAGTTTACATTAGCTGTTTACAGACGGTAACAGAGGTTTAAGTCATCAAAAAAGGCTGGTTTGCAAGAAAATGAACCAAATAGTCATGATATTGATATAGTTCATAAAATGTCCAACTACTTATTTTTAACCCCACCTCATGCTCAGAGATTTACATAAAGTGGCACATGGGTCCTAGAATAAAAAGAACAGACGATTATTTCAACTTTTATCTTGATAAGTGAGAGCGCAGGCCAGTCTACATGAAAGCAGGGCAAGGCACGTTTCTGTCCAAAGGTTCCATGATGGAGTCGATAATGTTTTAAAATATCACTTTGAGTGGTGACACTAGTGCTGCATAGTTTGCATCTCCATCCCATCTGTGATTCAAAAAATAGAAATGGGTACGTGTACCTGATGCTCATTATATTAGAATATAAACATAACACGTCTTGAATTAACCTCTGAAACAACAACTAGTCTGACACACTCAAGGGCTTACCTGATGTGAACCTGAAGTCGATAGCAGGAGGCTAAATGTATTCAAGAGGAGGTGTGACTGTTTTCTGGTGAGGCAAATAAAAGAACAAAATAGTTACATGATGAAAATGTAACAATCATTTCAGTAGAATTCATTAAAAACATATTTAATTCAATTAATGGAATCAAACAATAAAACACAAGTATCATTTAAAACGGTATTGTATTTATATACATTTATAAGGATGGCATTTATTAAGGATGGTATTGTTAGATACCAGTACAATTCCATGATTCTCTAGACAGCAGATTATAATTACTTCAATATACACTCCTTTATCTCGTTTGCATACTGTCTATTATCTACTTTATGTTGTAGTAAAACATCTCCTTAATAAAACTGTATTTATTGATATTTCTCGCTAAAAACTGTATTTTACTGGACTACATTGAACACATCTTGCTGACGTTATAAATGCATCCTCGCCCAATACACACTTTTACTGAATTGCGGCCTGTATGCATCTTAACTGAAGTCACCCAATTTCTATGTACTGAGAGCTAACGTTAACTCTCCTGCAGATTCCAACATGGATTTGCATCTATAGCGTTGCATAAGCATGACAAATATAGTTTGCACTTACATTTGTATAATAACAACTCGATGCTGTAACTGCAGACTATGAGATTAAATTGGGTACACTATAATTGTAGAAAGATAATTCATTGCTAACAAACGGCGAAATACATATAGAGGAATTAATATCAAATAGGCGCATTAGTAACTTACTCTTACATAACCGCTGGGTTATAAAGTAGTAAGGAATAGCTTTAGCGGAGGTATTTTACCGCACAACATGGACGGCAGGAGAGCCTCTGAGCCCCGCGGCCGCATCACGGTGCCCGGTGTTCCGGATTAACTGGTTCCCCGATCAACTGGGTTACAGAGGTGGGGGGCGTGGCCTTCGACTGAAATACACATTTCGGTCGCTTCTTCTGTCGTTTACATAAATCTGTTGGTATATTTGGCTCAGTAGGAAGACTTTGATGCACATTCAGTACCAGTGTGTGAGGTTGTGGTTACGATGGAGATATCCGGACGCGAACAGCGGGGACTACAAAGAAAAACGAGTTGACTGGGGATGTCTGTTCAAAACGTTGCAACCTCCAATAAATCATTTAAACCAGCTATTTTTGCCAGACTTATTACTGAATATCGTTCTTAATGTGATACCAAGTCCATCTGAGTAAACAACGTACGCTTCACTTGGAGGCTGTCTGAAGGTGTACATAGGTCTCAGATGGACTTAGTATCACATTAGGAACGATATTCAGTGATAAACCGGGCAACAATAGCTGGTTTTAAGGATTTATTCGAGCGGATTACCACAGCTGAAGACTTCTCCACGCTGCTTTCAAACTGTGAGTAAACAACGTGTGCTTCACTTGGAGGCTGTCTGAAGGTGTACACAGGTCTCAGATGGACTTGGTATCACATTAAGAACAGTGGCGTTTTCTCCCGGAGGCCAAGGGAAGCCAGGCTTCCCCTGTTTTTTCGGATTGTAGTCATAATTTAAATAAATAAATAAAAACACTTTGTTTTGTTTCGATAATTCTCCTTTGCTGTGTGTTGCTGCCGGCCCGTCTCTCCCCCATTCTCATTGAGTATTTTACAAAGAGTGAAACAAACAGCGCCACTCTAGATGTTATGGTGAAACAGTAGATTGCACTCACTGTTGCGAGAGGAGGCCAGCCGAATCTGGCTTCCCTTGATGAAAACAAATTGAGGGATTGACCAATCAGATGAGGCCCACGTGATGCCCCTGCCAACCTGTGATTGGTCAGGGCCATGCCAAAGGAAGCCAGCCGCCTCTTGCTTCCCTTCAGAGGTGGCTGGCGGCTGGCGATTTGATTGGACACTGCCATCCAATCAAATCACATCAACATCAGTTTTAATACTGTAACTGTCATCACCGCCGTTAGAAATGATCAAGCAAATGAAGCATTATGGAGGGTGGAGATTTGGCGTACTTAATCAAACATAACTTTACTAAACTTCCGCTACAGCAGCAACTAAAAATTAAATCAGATGACAGGCCAATGCCCGCACTCGAGCTGTGTGTACACAGAGGAAAAAGGGAGAGAATCGGACGTTCAATGAGGACTATTATGTCCGCATGGAGTGGCTAACTGGAAGCGCTAAACTTCAGCGTCTATTTTGCTGGCCATGTCTTCTTTTTGACAAGGATTCGTGCTCCCTGAACAATCCTTGGGCAACTTCAGGATTCATCGACCTTGCCAACCTGTCACGGGCAATTGAGAGGCACGGTAAATCCAAAAAGCACAAAGATTGTGTGATTGTCTGCATACATTAATAAGTAAAATGCTTAAATTAATAAGGAGAGAGTTTCAGCTGGAGAGTGCGTGCGGACCTTTCGGTTAGATAACAGGCGTGTGCAAGTCCTGCATCTGTGTGATACAAATGTGTGTAAAATGATACCGGGCGCTGTAATCACTCATCTCATCTGGTTACGTTATTGGGGTTCCCCTACATTTTTCCCCACGCCACGCTACTGATTAAGAACGATATTCAGTAATAAGTCTGGCAACAATAGCTGGTTTAAATTATTTATTGGAGCTTGCAACGTTTTGAACAGACATCCCCAGTCAACTCGTTTTTCTTTTTGTAGTCCCCGCTGTTCGCGTCCGGATATCTCCATCGTAACCACAACCTCACACACTGGTACTGAATGTGCATCAAAGTCTTCCTACCGAGCCAAATATACCAAAAGATGTATGTAAACGAAAGAAGAAGCGATCTAAATGTGTATTTCAGTCGAAGGCCACGCCCCCCACCTCTGTAAACCAGTTGATTGGGGAACCAGTTCATCCGGAACACCGGCCAACGTTTAGAGCGGCATAGGGGAACAGTTTGCGGAGTTGATTCTTAATACGTACTCTTAACTAAACCACTTTTAACCTAATTGCGTCGGTAAGCACTTGATGCAAACTTTGCCCAACAACTTTGCACGAAGAAATAGACTACATGAGCACGACAGGGCTGAGTCTAACGTTAACAGCTAATGGCGCTGGCATGCATTAAAATGTCGATGTTTCGTTCAAAACAGTGAATACAAGAAAAGTAAATAACACTTGCTAGTTAAAAAGCAGTAATTAATAACTCAGGACTCGGTATGCTTACTTGTTTTATGATGATTTGAAGAGGATCCAACGCAAACACGTGTCCAACTGAAGAACCGCTGCGAAGAGGACCAGGAATTTTCACACCGGGGTATTCTCGTTTGAGGGCGTGGCATGGCCGTGGCGTTGACAAGCATTTTTATTAAGTTTTCCAAATCGTATTTTTAAAGAAGGTTCAGAAAATGTGATATTAATTTACAAATTAATGAGTTCTTAAAACATGTTCTCATTGTTGCTTAACTGTTACTTATTTAAACGCACATTGAAAAGAAAACTAATTTAGGGCAAGTAAATTACATAAACAATTGGGTTTTGTTGACTTCACCATCGGAACTGTTTTTACAGTGTGTGTTCTCTGAAAAATCAGCTAAAAGAGAAATCAATTAATGTATAACATAATAATTTAGATACTCAGCTGAACTGTCCTTCATACGCTCATTTCCTTTTAACCTGTTAAGCCGGAGAGACCCCGGTACCGAGGCACTCCCGCAACATCTTGCAGGAAACAGTGTCTGATGGCATGTTCATTTAATAAACTATGAATGTTTTATATCCATGTAACGGGAAGAAACTCATCTAACTGATCATTTACATTTTTTTTTTCAAAAAAACCCCCACAATGCTAACGCTGAGCTTCTGAATTAGCAACGAGCGAAAAATGCTAACAGATTACTGCACCGAAATTCACTCACAAAACCTTATTATTTATCTTTTCTGCACATCCAACTAATCATTTCACGTGAGATGACACAGAATCGAAGGGTACCCTCATTATCACTCAATTATACGAACTCGCGACTTTATAAACAAAAACAGACATCAAAACATGTGGCGCTATCTAAAAATGGCAACATGGCTCACCTGTGTGGTAGTCTGGTCAAAAGTGGTCTTCAATGGCATTAAAACGATAAAAACGCTGCTGAAGTTAATCCATAGGCTAATCAAATGTGTCTGTGTCCCTTTGAAATGATTTCTGATAATCCATAAGAAATAAACCTGCTTTTCCGTTTCCAGATGGTAGAGATATTTTCACTCTAATGCAAAACTGCGTGCTCGAAGCCCCCACCTTTTTGTTTTACCATGTGTGTGAATGGGGAGATTCCCCATCGATTATATTGGCTCTAACGGTTAAAAAGAGATGTCAATCACCAAAATCGACCAATGGGTTCCAGAGAAACCGTAAAACCCATTTCCACCCAAATCACGTCAGAGGTGGAGTTTTTTTGCTAAACCTCTCTAAAAAGGTCAAATATCACTTGTTTTGCATCAATCTTGATACAGGGTACTTATTATATGTTGTACTTTGGATTCCTAAAGCTATTAGTCTACTTTACCATCATCCAAGGGTCGTTTTCACTATAAGTAAGAATTTTTGGGCGGACACTATAATTTACAGTTTTTACTATGTTCAATCTGAATTTTCTTTAAAATAAAAAACATCTATATTGATTCTGACTTTTCTACATCTAACTCACAGGTTTATCATTACTTTGAGAACAAGGATTATTAATTTAACCCTTTTAGAAGGGAAGATATGGTCATTTGTTCTGGGAATGTCATTTTCGAGCCTGAGACCTGAAAAACAGGCTCAGGGCTAAACAGGTTAAATCAAAAACCCGACTAATTTAATGAGTTTTTGACATTGACCATTTAAAAAACAGTTTGAGAAGTTAACTTATTCATCAACATTTTAACTGGTTTGATAACTTTTCAGTATGACATTCATGATATAATTTCCTTTTCAAAAATGAAATGTTATCAACGATATTCACAACACTCATTTTTTTGCAGCAAGTGAAGAGCAGTCCTTACAGGAATCAATAACAGACTTTGTGGACTTAATCCAGCGAAGAGAGTTAAATTGTGAGTGGGAAGACCCTTTGATTCTCTGTCTGGCCACAGACAACATTTCCCGCTGCCATATTTTCTGCTGTTAAGACACTGAAATGAATCCTTTACTTGTAGGATGTGTACAATTATGCTGTAGGCGAATCTGGCAACCCTCAAAACGTTGTGTTTGAGCTTGGATAAACTACAGTCTATTTGGTGTAACTGGTGTAATGAACTTAAGCCTCTCTCCTTACATGCCCTCTAATCTTGATACTAATGCTGAGTAAAACATAGAAATATTGTGATTGGTTATATAATAGCAGACTGTAGCCTCTGTCAACATTTGGAAATGTATTCCGATCGGTCTGTGACAAAAAAGAAGAAAACATGAAGTTATTATGAATGAGCACAGGCAAAAATAATATATATTCTAGAATTCCCCTATGACTCTCTTATTACAATTTAATTTGGAGACCCTCCAACTCAGCTTGATTTCAGCTGGAAGTGATGAGTTCAATTTTGGGGGGGATATAAACTTGCTTCCTCAAAGAAAACAGAAGCATGATTTGTTTTGCAATAAGTCCCTACAAGAGAGATTTGGCCCAAAAATAAAACTTTCCGAACACAGTATCTGTTGGAGCTATATTTATATCTCTTTATATTATTTAATAGTTTAACATTTATTTTCTTGCTGTTTATAGTGTTTATTATTATCATTTATATGTATTCTTAGTTAGCGTAGTTTCTATGCTTTTATTTTGAAGGCATGTTTTGGGCACTGGGTGATTAGAGCACCTGGTGTAATTGTATATATTGGAGACAGGTGGGTGGTGGGAGCCAGAGCACTAGTAGGCAAACGTTTTTTTTTAAAACCAGGGTGTTTCAAGCCAGCAAAAGGAAAGCCATAGGAATGGCTTAAGGAAAAGGGATATAGGAAATCTGTTTGTTGTACTTTGTTATCGGAATAAACTGCACAAATGGAGAATCTTGTCTGGACCTGGATCATTGCCCTGCGTAAGATCCGCTAACTAGTGCCTCAGCGGCTGTATTATTTTAAGTTAATTATCTGTTTTATTTCTATATGATTTTGGCAGCTACAGTATCACTATTTAAACAAACAAAACAAAAAACATATTATTCAAACATCTATGCCAAACTATGGAAGATAATTAATGCCTACATTCTGATCTCAGAACAGTTCTCTTCCCCACTTTTGTTCATATCTCACAATGATTTTTTACATGTGGCCCTCATCATCTTACCAAACTGTATAGTAATTGTAATGGATGTTTACCTAATGTACTGCACAAAATCCTTTTATGGTCACTGCTGTGTCATATTCAGGAATTAAGTAAGTGATTTCCTTCATCAGCTGCGCACTTAAGTTTTCAAATGTTACCCAAACAGTATTATTATGGGATTGTTCTTTTTTAATGGAATTTGTTGAAAATAAGAAAAATATAAAGTTACAACTACCATATTTTTTAACCTTTTTGAATACTTTGTGAGACATTTACTGTAAAATACCTTATTTCATGTTTTTTTCCTCAATGTATCCTTTTTGCATACTAAATTGTACGCTGGCAGACAGGTGCTAACGCGCTACAACGGGCCGAAACATATCCATAAGAAATGCACAAGTTGGTGAATGTTTTCTAAATTACATTACATTACATTACATTACATTGCATTTAGCAGACGCTTTTGTCCAAAGCGACTTACAATAAGTACATACGACCAGGAAGACACAGCCCAGAAGAAAAACAGAATCATATAAGTACAACAGGTATCATAGAGCCACACATTTCAAGTGCTATTCAGCTGGCTATAGATAGGCCAGTCCTATGTTAGTATATAAATGCTTTGTCAGCTGGCTATAGATAAGCCAGTCCTATGTTAGTATATAAGTGCTTTGATAGTAATTCTATCGCTCGAAGTGGAATCTAAAGAGATGAGTTTTCAGTCTGCGCCGGAAGATGTGCAGGCTTTCTGCCGTCCTGATGTCAATGGGGAGCTCATTCCACCATCTTGGAGCCAGGATAGCAAACCCACGTGTTTTTGCTGATGGGAACTTGGGTCCACCTCGCAGCGAGGGTGCAGCGAGTCGTTTGGCTGATGCCGAGCGGAGTGCACGCACTGGGGTGTACAGTTTAACCATGTCCTGGATGTAGGAAGGGCCAGATCCATTCGCAGCATGGTATGCAAGTACTAGTGTCTTGAAGTGGATTCTAGCAGTTACCGGGAGCCAGTGAAGGGAGCGGAGGAGCGGAGTGGTGTGGGAAAATTTTGGAAGGTTGAAGACCAGACGAGCCGCTGCATTCTGGATGAGCTGCAGAGGTCGGATGGCACATGCAGGTAGACCAGCCAGGAGGGAGTTGCAGTAGTCTAGGCGTGAGATGACGAGAGCCTGGACCAGAACCTGGGTGGCTTTCTGGGTCAGCTGGGGACGAATCTTCCTTATGTTGTATAGCGTATATCTGCAGCAACGAGTTGTAGCAGCGATGTTTGCAGTGAAGGAGAGGTTGTTATCCAGGGTCACACCCAGATTCCTTGCGGTCAGAGTCGGGGAAACAACAGAGGTGCCGATGTTGATCGTCAGGTCAAGAGTAGGACAATCTTTTCCCGGAAGGAAAAGCAGTTCAGTCTTGTCAAGGTTGAGCTTGAGGTGATGAGCAGACATCCACTGAGAGATGTCAGCTAGACAAGCAGAGATGCGTGCGACGACCTGGGTCTCTGAGCGGGGAAAGGACAGAATCAATTGGGTGTCGTCAGCATAGCAGTGGTAAGAAAAACCATGCGGGCTAATGACCGAGCCGAGCGAGTTTGTGTACAGAGAGAAAAGGAGGGGACCAAGAACAGAGCCCTGAGGGACCCCTGTAGTTAATTGACAAGGGTCAGACTCAGACCCTCTCCAAGTTACCCTGTAGGTACGGTCTTTGAGGTATGAGGCGAGGAGGGAGAGTGCAGAGCCTGAAACTCCAAGTTCTTGGAGAGTGCGAAGGAGGATCTGATGGTTCACCGTGTCGAATGCAGCTGACAGGTCCAACATGATGATGACAGAGGAGAGGGATACAGCTTTAGCAGTGTGCAGTTCCTCAGTGACAGCAAGGAGGGCCGTTTCTGTGGAGTGACCTGCCTTGAAACCAGACTGGTGCGGATCCAGGAGGTTGTTCTGGTGGAGATAACAGGAGAGTTGTTTAAAGACAGCGCGTTCAAGTGTTTTAGACAGGAACGGGAGGAGAGAGACAGGCCTGTAGTTTATAACATCGGACGGGTTGAGAGTGGGTTTTCTTAGGAGGGTTAATCTCGGCCTCCTTAGACTGTTTGGAATGACCAGAATTGAGAAGTGTTAATGAAAGGTAGAACGTGAAATATCCCAGGAGCGATAGTCGAAGAGGTTTTTAAGGGGATTGGTTTCCAAGGACAGTGGTAGGGCGGCGAAAGGTATGAGGGAATAAACCTCACTTGGAGAAGAGGGAAAAGGTGGTTAGTGAGTGGGTTGAAAGAGGTCTGGTGACCCAGCGGTGATAAGGGTAGTCAGAAAAAGAAAGATGCGATATCATCACCTTTTTTTCAAATGTTACAAGTCGCTTGACAGAAGTGAGGAGGGGGAGGGGCTTTGGGGGGTCCCAAGAGGGTGGAGAAGATGAAAATATTTTTGAATTGGAAATGGAAGATTGATCTTATCTTTAAAGAAAGTGCTCTTTCCTGAGAGATG